>JAODTR010041237.1:0-19754 GCA_025399935.1 Amblyopsis rosae | reverse complement strand
GGGTCAGAGGGCTACAAGAGATGGGCGGGGGCGCTGGAGCTGCCGTCAAAGCGTAGGGTGGTGTTTGACGGCGGCAGGGGGCAGATCCAGCAGGGCCTGCACGGTGATGCCTACCTTCACCAGGCCACGCTCCTCTAGGATGTGGTGCGGCAAACACAGCTTGTCCTGACGGCAAACACAAACATACACAGCACGGCGTTAACCAGTGGCTAATGGGAGCTGATGTTGTGCATTGAACCTTTGTTATTCAAGGAGGACCGTTCATTGTTAGATCAATGAATCCTGAGGTGTGAATGCACTATTTAGTCATCTTGGGGTAAGCAGCAGCTCATTTGCATTTAGGTAAAAATCACAAAAAGGTGATTATGAAAGGGTCTTATATAGCCAGCTTTGGAAGGATCTCTTAATAATCTATGTGGTATTTTCACATAAGCATGTCACATTTTTTTAGAAAACCTCAAGCAAATGTGGGAAAAGGGCATAATGTGTCCCATTTAAACAATGTGGGCACTGGATGGGGAAATGACATCGGTCTGAAACTAGCAAACTTGCGTTCGCACTTTGCGCTGGATGTAAGATAGGGCCAATTGTTTTATTTAAAGATAATGATTAGCTCCTATAACTTTCATTATCTAGGGGCTATATTTCAGCAATTTAAAGCATGCCAGGGTTTCTCTCACATCGAACAGATTTGTCAACATGGATTTTCAGGCTACTAGGCAATATTTTACTCGTCATTGCAACAACATCCGCGGATGACTGGCAATTAGCAGAGGCGTGGCCAGGAGTGACACTGGCCACCACTGAAATGTGATTGGCCACCCGTTGCCCCCCCAAAATCTGAAATGTCGCCCAATGGCTGACTGACTGTCTTGTTGTCCATACCATGTCCGTAAATACTCTCCGATAAAGACATCTCAAATATGAAGCAGGAGGCTGAAGTAGTGCGAAGCGGCTAGGACTGCTCCTGTATTCAGTGAGTGTATACATTGCTACAGCAAAATGGAAGCATTCCAAAATTAGCCACTGCAGCAGAAAACCTGCAGTTCCAAAGCAAGTACTGCAGACTAACGCACATTACATGAAAGCTAAAGCAAACACTTTTTCCATAAAGAGTCATATTCAAATATGACAAACTAAAAGCGGGCTGTGTCTAATGTGCATTATCAATACTGATTTTTATTGTAATCAATTACTGTATAATATTAAGTTGAAATAATATTCTCAGTAACATTACAATATCCCATACTTTGTGCATCATACAAGCCTTATTTGGTTCCCACACATGCTATTCCCTCCTTAGATTAAAATAAGCCTGTAGACTACATTATGTTGGTGTACCATAGTATGACTAACACCTTACATTTTCTTATATATGGTCCGACATGTTTATTTATTTTAATCTATATCAAAGACTTCCAGGCTATATGTGTCATTATATCAGAAGGCTATTAGCATATACTATAATGTAGGCTATGGTAGGTTATATAATATAATGCTTTTATTATTTGTTGGTGCGTAGCTTTTTGGATACTTGAGATCAGAAAATTGTTAAATTGTTTGTCATTGTTGTTAGCCTTGTCTAATGCTACGCCCGCATTGTATATGTTCTTCTGTGGCCACTAGGGTTGTTCCTAGTGACTAATTTCGCCATCGACTAAATGTCATTTTAAACTTAGACTAGTCGATTAGTCTAAAAATACCAAAACCTTAACATTGCCAGCGTGTGTACAGATTGCAGGTCTCTCCCTACCTGCTGTTTTGTCTCAGTGGGTGGAGATCACGATTTAGCTTTCTCCTCATTTAGAAAATAATAATCCGACTGCGTCATCTTCGGAAGATGAGCAGTTACAGTAGCCTACGGCACAACAGTGGCAGAGTGCCAATACAACTGTTATTCACAGGCAGTGGGACGAGAGCATTATGAAACCATTCACTTTTATTGATTCTGCATGACTACCAGTATCTGTATGCTGCATTGTCTGTGTTGAAAAGCGTTAGCTAATTAGCTTACCGTAGCTAGTTTAGCCTAGCAAAATGCCATTTAGCCTAACTTAAACAAAGGTGAACTAATGATAATAAATGTGTATGATATAAAATGCAGTTGTACTGTAAGGTTAAATCGAAAGCAGAGAGGTTGTGAATCCAGATTTGTTTGGATAATGCATGACGCTGCACTGCAAATTTCAGTTTTCTGCGTGCGGAGCTAGTGGCAACATCAATGTTTGCCACTTTAAGAATTTTCCCACCTCCCTTGCTCCTATGAACCAAGAAAGCATGGAAAAGCAAGCGCTACCAACTCCACTCGCAACGTCAACAGATTGGTTTGCATGTTTCACGTGCAGGCTGAGGCAACAGAGTGACTGAGCCACTACTCACTACAATAAAAAAAATAAAAAATAAAAAACGTTTAACCGACTAGTATTTATGGTGCTAGCGATGGTCTCAGCGTTTAACCTACTAGTCACGGACATCCCTAGTGGCCACCACGACAAATCTTTTTGCCACCCCAGTAAAAATGTCCTAGACACTCCCCTGGCGATTAGGCATACAGTATGCCTGAGCCTGACTATACATTAGGCTATAATCCTACACAGTTTATATATATATATATATATATATATATATATATATAAAAAATAAAATAATTTGATCAGTGATCATGTAGGCATGTTGATTTTTTTTTAGGCCATGGTCAAAAACATTGCAGTAGGCCTTTCCTATCATCACGTTTTTAGTAGTATAGTAATACATGAGCAGTGATTTATGCAAGCTTGGGTGTCAGTTTAAATATTTACCTGGGGTACACCCATTTTCTTGCAGGCATCCAAGAAATTCTCCACGTTCCTGCGACACTTAGCCATGCTAAGCTTTGGCTGGAAATCAGTTAGCATCTTAATACAAACATTTCGATACACATTCTTAGAAGGGCATAACACATTAACGATAATGGTCTACTCATCTATCTATCTACCCACCCACCCATCATTTATTGTAAATTATGTTGCTTACCACTGCAGGTGAGGGTACATGTATGCTACCAACAGACCGAGGGCTAATGTGATTGGCAAGATGGCAGAGAACAACCCCATCCATTAGAGCTGCTCCAACATCGTCTGTCAGAAACACCTTAAGTTGTGACTCAATGTTCTGGAAATATATTGAGAAGACCTTTATCTCATTGTCTTATACAACCCCAATTTCAACAATGTTAAATCAATATAGAAAATGCTAATCAAACAAAAATGAGCGATTTATACATTCTATTCACCCTATACTATATAGTAAACACAACAGACACATATTTGTGACATATTTTACTTTACCTAATTT
Source organism: Amblyopsis rosae (assembly GCA_025399935.1). Classification (NCBI taxonomy): domain Eukaryota; kingdom Metazoa; phylum Chordata; class Actinopteri; order Percopsiformes; family Amblyopsidae; genus Amblyopsis; species Amblyopsis rosae. The sequence continues at coordinate 16,421 of JAODTR010041237.1, read as the reverse complement.
AATTAGTCTTTTGCAAATACTACACTCATTTCAGATATGAAGCTCCAAAAAAGTTGGGAAAGTTTCCCATAATAATTCCTTTAGTTAACAATTTTGTGGACTGAAGACACCTGGTGTGAAGTGTTGTTTAGCCAGTAGAATTTCCCTGGTTATGCAATCATGCACTTGTAATCCATGCAGTGGTTTTTTGCTGTCTTTAAGAATAATGCAGAGATGTCGCTGGAAAATAACATCTGGATGACCACTGTGTCAAGATTATACAAGTGCATGCCTGCAGTCCTGACCAGTCAGAAACTGTGGAATTATGAACTGCATAATAAAGCACATATACCATGTATAATTGTGAACTTGCTAAACGTGTGCCCACACACTTTGGTGTTCTATTTAATACATTTAAAAATAAATGAAATTCAAATATTAAAACCTAAAATAATTTGTAGTGTTTCCAATGTAATACAGGGTGAAAAGCATTTTCTAAATCCCTCCTTTGTTTTTATTTGCATACTGTACCAATTTATTTATAGTAAGTATGGGTTGTACAAACACTGTGCATATTTTCAGTTATTTTGTTAAGTTTTGGCTAAATACCCAAATGTCACAACAGTATAAGAGAGTGTGAGTCACAGTTATAAAAAAACATTACTGATTTTCTTTTCTTACATTGTCAATCTTTTTGAAAGTGCCAAAAAAAGTAACCTATACCCATCCCTGGTCCTGAGCCTAAATTGAACATGTCCCTCCTGACCTGCCGTAGGAGGCCTATCTGCTCCATTTCCTCTCTCAAGTGCTCCATCTTCCTCCTCATTGTAAAACTGGGGTCACTGGAGCTGAACTCCTGGTGGCTTCCTCTTGTAAATGCTGATACAAAAAACAAACAATACAGAGGATAATGTTGCATTCTTGTGTTTTGGCACCTTTCTGCTTATTACAGTTTGGCCTTTTGTGAATTCACTTTAATTTACAGACCAGCTTCTGTGATTCTATAGTAAATCCCATTCACTACTAGGCTACTATGACTGCTACTATTAAGTTGCTAGATCTCAAGCACAGCAAGCATTTTCATGGTGCAATTGATGGTATGTATATATACACAGTCATGTGAAAAAGAAAGTACACCGTCTTTGTATTCTATAGTTTTACATGTCATGACATAATAACAATCATCTGTTCTTTAGCAGGTCTAAATATTTGGTAAATACAACCTCAGATGAACACTCAGATGAACAACACCACATAATCAATCTGGAAAGGGGTATAAGGCCATTTCCAAATATTTTGAAGTCCATCATTCTACAGTGAGGTGTATTCAAACGTGGAAAGCATTCAAGAAAGTTTTAAATCATCCCAGGAGTGGATGTCCCATCAAATTCACCCCAAGGTCAGATCGTGCAATGCTCAGAGAAATTGCACAAAAAAAACCCACAAGAGTTACACCTCAGATTTTACAGGCCTCAGTTAACGTGTTAAATGTTAAAGTGCACGGCAATACAATTAGAATAAGACTGAACAAATATGGTTTGTTTGATAGGGTTGACAGTAGAAAACCCATTCTCTCTTCAAAGCACATTGCAGCACATCTTAGGTTTGCAAAGTTACATCTGAGCAAACCACAAGACTTCTGGAACAATATCCTTTGGACAAACGAATCCAAAGTGGAAATGTTTGGCCATAATGCACAGCCCCACGTTTGGCGAAAATCAAACACAGCACAAACACCTCATACCAACTGTCAAGCACGGTGGTGGAGGGATGATGATTTGGGATTGTTTTGTAGCCACATCACCTTGGAACATTGCAGTCATTGAGTAAACCATGAACTCCTTTGTATACAATAGAGTCAAATGTGAGGCCATCTGTCTGACAGTTAAAGCTTGGCTGGTATTGGATCACGCAAAAGGACACTCAAGCACACCAGCAAATCTACAACAGAGTGGCTGAAAAAAACAATAAAGGTGTTGCAATGGCCCAGTTGAAGACCAGACCTCAACCTAATTGAAATGCTGTGGCGGGACCTTATGTGCATTAACAAATGCCTACAAACCTCACTGCCACATTGTAAAGAAATTCCTCCACATTGACGTAAGAGACTGATATTCATACAGAAAAAAGTTACTTCAAGTACTTGCTGCTAAAAGTGGTTTTACAAGCCATTGAATTGAGGTGTACTTTTCACACATGCCTTCTTCATTTTGGCTTTCTGTTTATTAAATATATCATGACACTGTGTTCATCTTAGGTTGTACTTACCAAATATTTAGACCTGCTAAAGAACAGATTATCGGTATTATGTCCTGACATGTAAAACAATAGAATATAAAGAGGGTGTACTTTTTTTTCACGACTGTATTGCCAAGATTTTTGATACGCCTGCCATTACATGCACATGAAGGTTAATGACCCATTCTAAATCCGTAGGATTTAATATGGAGTTGGCCCACCCTTGGCAGCTAGAACAGCTGCAACTCTTCTTGAAGGCTGTCTACAAGGTTTAGGGAATTTTTGACCATTCTTCTAAAAGCGCTTCAGGCACAGATATTGGACGAGAAGGCCTGGCTCGCAGTCCCCGCTTTAATTTATCCCAAAGGTGTTCTATCGGGTTGAGGTCAGGACTGTGCAGGCCAGTCAAGTTCCTCCACACCAAACTTGCTCATCCATCTCTTTATGGACCTTGCTTTGTCCACTGGTGCGTGTTGGGGCGGCGGGGAGGCTGAGTACAGGGTCCCCGTACGTGTGAGACGCCATCCCCAAACTGTTTCTACAAAGTGGGAGCATGAAATTGTCCAAAATGTCTTGGTACTGAATCATTAACAGTTCCTGGGGGGCCAAGCCCAACTCCTGAAAAACAACCACACACCATAATCCCCCCTTCACCAAACTTTACACAATGCAGTCAGCCAAGTACCCCTCTCCTGGCAACCTCCAAACCCAGACTCGTCCATCGGATTTCCAGACAGAGAAGCGTAATTCATCACTATAGAGAACACGTCTCTACTGCTCTACTGTCCAATGGTGGCGTGGTTTACATGCATGCCTGCAGAAATCCATTCCATGAAGCTCTCTGCGCTCTGTTCTTGAGCTAATCCGAAGGCCACACAACATATAGAATTCTGTAGCCATCGACTCTGCAGAAAGTTGGCGACTCAGCATGCGCTGACCCCACACTTCGTGGCTGAGTTCTCAACATATATTGAGCATGTACAGTTAGAGAGATAGATCCACCAATTTCTTCAAGCAATGTACCCAATTGCCAATGCCTCTAACATATTAATTTGTCAACATCCTTACAGGGATTTTAGGCAGACAAAATGTATTTGTATTCGGTGTAAGAATAGCTACAGTTATCAAACTGTAACTGAAGACAGGAAGAGGCAAGAATCAGGCTTTTATCAAGGAAACTAAAACAAAGTTAGTTCCAGAGAAGTTATTCCAAAAGCATTTCCAGTGAAAAGAGACGCCTCATACTTAAACAATGAGTAATAAATAGTACAATTAATATAAACTTCCACAGTACTGTACACTGTTGTGCTTTTTACACAGTTGTGTACGAAAAGGCACATTCATCTGTCTGACTAAGATAAAAACACTTTTTTTTTTTAAACAATCTATTGCTTTTTGTTAACACACTTCTGGATTCTTCTGAATCTAGATTAAAAGTGTAGTTTATCTAATGTAATTTAGAGGGTATTTGTGTTCTTTTTCACCAAGCATTATTCATATGCACTTTTAGCATATACTGAATTGTGGATGGATATGGTCCCAAAACTCAAACCAGATCATCAGAAGTACTGTTTTCACCACCTAAACCACATTTTCAACTGACTGAATACAAAGCATAAACACCACAGCTAATCAGTGTTTCATTAAGAAATACAGTTAATATGAAATGACCCCTTTTGACTCAATAAGCTTGCAACACTTGGTTTGTTTGTCTTCTCATAAATATCTTATGATAAAGAAATGTTGCCATAGGTGTTGCAATCTATACTAAAAGACTCTAGGAATTCTTAAAACTAACAATTATGTATTTCTGGCATTTTAATTTGCCCTAGAATAATTTGTTGTTGGTATTCGTCTTTTTCCCCAAAAGTATTTGCTTGGATGACATACAGTAGCTAAACTGGGTTAGCATTGGCACAACTGCCTCTAAACCAGTAGCTGTCAGCATGCAGTCCAATAATGATGTTGAGAAAATGTATTGGAATTTTTGTTCGCTGGTGCACCATCATTTCTGACAATTGTTTGACACATTTTTCCACTCCAAGTAATTCTGAAATCACATAACATTTTTGCACGAATCAGTATACCCACTCAAAAGTATGCATTATGTCAGCTATTTGCAGGTGAAGTAATGTTCTGTCTGTCTCATGTTCCAAAATCATCCATTCACTATGCGAGGCCTCAATAGATGTTTTGTTCAGCCATGACGTAAATAAACCAATTGTGGCATCAGGTGGCCTAGTGTTTGGGTTGGGCCTTCCTGGAAGTACCCACTTGCTCCCCCTCATTCTTAATGTATTACAGTACACTGTGATGCAACCCTACCTTTCCTTGGTAATCATTTACATAGAATTTCAATTTACCTGACCGTGGTTTGAGTCCAAACACTGTCAGGGTTGTGCTGACATCTGTGTTCCGTATGCCTTCCTGCCAATAAAACAACATTTCAGAGAAGTAATTGGCTTTTACACTGGCCATAAAAAACTAATTAATAATAAAAAAGGTCAGATTATGTCCATAAGAACACAATCTGGAACTCTTGTACTAACATGTTAACGGCCCTTATAGGAGTAACTTCATTGCAAAATGCACCTAAAACATGGGATGGTATATACAAACAGATAAAACAGCATTCTGCCTGCTGCCGGAGCAGCATGCATATGCTCATGCATATGCATTCATGGCATGGTCGAGAAGAGTGGGGGTTTTGTGCAAAAACATGGGAGATGTTTTGCAATGCAAGTCATCTTCCTCTTAAACCAGGTGTAATCCAGTTTGCATGTTTGGATATATTATATTGCATATGGAAAAGCAATGGCAGGAGTGATCCAAACAAGACTTTGCATGCGTGTGCCCTGTTTAAATAAATTACCTTTTACCTTTCAAGGTATTAAATGGCAAACAATCTTTTTTGACCTCTTCCACTTCCCTAAGAGCAGCTGCTATGGCCTTCATTGTATTTTTGTCAACAAAACATAATGTTTTAGATGGAGGTAGAATTACACCTGTTATACTTGTCTATGATTTATCATCAAACCTAGATATCTATTTCATGATCACTAAACATTTTTTTTCTTTTTCCATTCATACAAGGACCTCTTACCTCACCGTCGTCGCTTGAAGATTTACGCACACTCTGGCACTTGTACTGGGATGGAAGAGGGATAAACACACTGACTGTAATAGACCAGGTTTTGTTACTTCAAACACATACAGAGATACAGTATGTGACTCAGCCCCCCTAAGTACCAGGCAGTTATTCATGTTTTAAAAGAATAACAGGTTTAAAGCTGTTTGTATGTTGCAGGTTATGTTATAATGTTACAACATGCACGATAACCAACTGTGTAACTCAATGACCAAGTCGGACGTTAAACTTGGAAATCGACAGTATTGCTCCTTGAAAGTCTGAAAGTCCAGTGTTGAGCTTACATGGACATGTCAGACGGTCAGCACAGAGCTGCTTTTTTGACGTAGTGGTAATGAACAGAAGAGGCTGAGACTACCAACCACATAACTTATAAAACGGCCTACATACACCGTCGAGACCCAAGCATATACTTTTATACCTTCAGGTAATCTTTTCTTAGATACTTGTTCCTCCTGCGGTCTTCATTCTGGTTAAGGACAGGCGGGACCTCTGGCCACTTTGTCTCAGAGTCCGACTGGTCTGACTTCAGGTTGCCATCAAATGAACAGGAAGAAGAGGGCTAAGGGATACAGAGTTCAGGGGCTTTTAAATCAAGGAGCATGGCCAAACAACAACTGAAAAGTGACTCCATAACAAAACTAAACCATAGGGTAAAGGCTTTAGGGGAAAATAATAATACCTGGCCACACATCATAGAGTCTCCACTGCTGCCTTCATCTAGCGAAGCGCTAAGGTGGAGATAGGGATATTTTACTTCAACGCACACAAACCTATTACAAATCCTTTAGTGGAAAGCAGGTAATTAGCATGTATTAATATTAGGCACTTAGAATGATTATAGACGTTTTAGACATCACTTCAATCATAACTGGTAACGTACAGTACATCTGAGTTTAGATAAAACTAAATTAGGGAAAAACGAATAGCACAGGGAGTTCTCAACAAACTATTCAAATTAACAAAATATGTAACTCTTTATTAGCTACACCCTTAATTCTGAAATTACATGTCTGTGATCATACAGGAGATTAAGTACAGTGCATCCAGAAAGTATTCACAGCGCTTCACTTTTTCTAAATTTTGTTATGTTACAGCCTTATTACAAAATGTATAAAAATACTTTTCCCCTCAAAATTCAGCATATAATACCCCATAATTACAAAGTGAAAAAAGTTTGTTTGAATATTTTATGAACAATTCAAATTAAATTAAAATTTATTTATGATAGAAAATTTTAAAAAACTGATAAATAAATAAATACATCACATGTACATTCACAGCCTTATGTCAATAAATTGTTGAAGCACCTTTGGCAGCAATTACAGCCTCAAGTCTTTTTGAGTATGATGCTACAAGCTTGCTTGCTACTTTTGGGCAGTTTCTCCCATTCTTCTTTGCTGGACCACTCGAGCTCCATCAGGTGTCACACAAGTGTGTGCCTTTCCAAATCATGTCCAATCAACTGAATTTTCTACAGGGGGACTCCAAATCAAGTTGTAGAAACCAGTGGAAACAGGATGTGCCTGAGCTTAATTTTGAGTGTCATGGCAAAGGCTGTGAATACTTACTGTATGTACAATATAATACATATTGTTGGTATGATTGATGTATTTTCATAAATTGGCAAACATTTCAAAAAAACTTTATTCACCTTGTTATTATGGGGTATTATGTGTAGAATTTAAAAAGGACATTTTTATTTTAATCCATTTTGGAATAAGGCTGTAACATAATGTGTCTGATCATGTACCATTTGTTATTGTTCTTGATTTGACAGTCTTCCTGAGATGACTTTTAAGGTTAATAAGTGCCTGCAAGGCTAAACTAGATTGTCTAATATAACAAAAGATGATGTTTTGTCATACTGTGGGAAAACTAACAACTTCTTAAATGGTGTGTATTTACGGGAGGGAGAGAGAGATCTTTAGAGATAGACAGACTTTATTCATCCCTAAAGGGAAATTATGTAGTCATAGCAGTCTGGTATATTAAAACACAATAAGAGTGCAATAGAATAGAATACTGCAATAGAATAAAAAACGAGGTACATAGTACAAAAAATGACAGAAAAATGTAGTCCAGTTCTGAAATATTGGCTCTGATAGAGGCAGATGAGTTATAGTCTTATTGCAGTAGGTAAGAATTATTTCCCGTATCGCTCCTTAAAGCAGCGAGGTTGAATGAGTCTGTTGCTGAAACTGCTCTTTAGGCTGTCCAGAGTTTGGTGGAGGGGGTGGAAGAGATTGTCCACGATTGCCAGCACTTTTGCCAGCATCCTGTCCTCCCCCACCACCTCCAGTGTGACAAGCTTAGAGCCAACAACAGACTCTTCTTCCCTGATAAGTTTGTTCAGTCTGTTGACGTCCTTTGCCTTGATGCACGCACCCCAGGATGCCACAGCAAAGAAGATGGTGCAGTACTTAAGGTCTGCAGTGTAGGTGGTGAAGAGGAAGGGGGACAGATGTTACTAATCAGACGCTGAATTATGTGTACTAATGGAAATTGTAATGAATCCTCTCACCATAAAGCGTACCATGTATGATTGCATTGTATGATGCTAGTAGACCATATTTACTTACTCTAATAAGGCACACAACATCAAGCCAGGTTGGAATAAGTTTGTGGCTGCACAGCATGCAGAAGATAAAGAGGCATTTCAGGCTTGGATTGGGTCAGGGAGACCCAGACAGGGGCCTGTCCTGGATTATAAAAAACCTTACCAATGCCAGGTAACACATAACATAGCTGAGTTGTCGAGGCAACATTATTCTGCTTTATTTAACGGTGTTAAAAGTGATCCATACAAAATGGGGCACATTGCCAATAGTGACAGATTTATAATCTGTCACTATCTGGCAATAACAAAGCTATCGATAATAAAGCAAGTGGCACAGATACTGCATAGCACCTGAAGTATTCAAGCCCAAAGGTTGCAGCACTTCTTGCAATTTTTTACAAGCCTTATGACACATGGCTTGCTGCCAGATGCTATGTTGTCCATCACGCTTGTGCCTGTTATTAAGCACAAAGCTGGCATGAATGGGAGCCTGGATAACTATAGGCCAATTGCACTAGCCAGTGTGCTATCAAACATTCTGGAAACAATACTATTAGATAATTTGTCTGAATATGTTTGTGCCACAGGTAACCAGTTTGGCTTTAAAGCTAAGCATGGTACTGAGTTATGTATATATGCCTTGAAAGAAGTAGTTGCAATGTATTGAAGGAAAAACTCTCCGGTTTTAATAGGTTTTATTGATGCCTCTAAGGCTTTTGACAGAGTCAATCACCATAAAATGTTTCTGAAACTGAGTCAAAGGGGCGTGCCTTACAGCATAAATAGAATCCTGACATACTGGTATGCCAACCAGAGTATGCAGATCAAATGGGGCAATACGGTCTCTGCACCCTTTGGTGCTGGTAATGGTAATAATCTCTCCGAACAGTTAAGACGCTGCAAGACTGGCTGTATGATTGGTAACACCTTGATAAATCATCTGATGTATGCTGATGATCTGGCAATTGTGTCCCCTAGCAGTGCTGGGTTTCAACAGCTACTGAACACATGTGCCAAGTATGGGGTTAAACATGATGTTACATGCAACGCAAATAAGTGTGTTGTCATGTCATGATGTGTAGAAAGCACATAAGGATCTCAACTTTCCTACATTTTCTCTGTCTGGGCAAGTGCTAGATTAAAGTATTAAAACTAAATATTTGGGGCACGTTTTAACAGATCGAATGTCTGATGATGATGAAATTTATAGACAATGTCGCTCTTTATATGCTCAAGCTAACATGTTGGCAAAGAAATTTTACATGTGTTCTGACCATGTTAAGGTAAGTCTCTTTAGAGTTTATTGCACTTTTGTTTTTATACTTCCCCTTTATTGCTTACGCTTAAAAAGGCAAGCATATGTAAACTTCAGGTTGCCTACAATGACAGCATGAGGATATTACTCAGGGAACATAGGTGGTGTAGTGCAAGTGACTTGTTTTGCCAAGCAAGAGTCAACACTTTTCATGCATTTCTGAGAAAACAGATGTACAAATGTATCGGGAGGCTAGACAACTGTCAAAACTCCATTATCATGCTGCTGTCAAATCCATGTTTTAGTACTGTACGTTACCAGTCAACTATGTGGAAACACTGGTATAACTGCCTTTTATAATAAGTGGGAATGTTCCCTTTTTGTAAGTTTCTACATTTTTTATGTATGCGTTGGATTGTGTTTGTTTGTTTTCCAATGGACCCTGAACAACATGTGGAGAAAGTGAAGCGCTGTGAATACTTTCCGAATGCACTGTAAAGGTCTCTGTCAAGCTATGGCAGGATGTAGGGTGTCAGATGGTTGGGCTGGGTCTACCTGAAACTACCCACCTGCTTTTTCCTCAGAATTTCCCCCTAAATACAGTTAACTCCCATGTGATCTTATCTCATCTTAGAGCAGACATGTTTGCAATAAGAATGATGTTAACAATATCGTTTGTTTATAAAAGTATTTCATCATGTAGGTTTGTCAGATGTAAACAACATTCATGTGTGGTTGGTACAGTACATACCTGCGTGCCTGTGCTGGGGGTCTCAGTTTACTGCTGGAACTTCCAGAACTCAGAAACCTGAAGATATAGCAATATTCATCAGAAGTGGCTACGGTTCCAATAATCCCGCCTTAATGGACACATTTCACCTAAACGGACCTTTTAGCAGTGAATAATGTGATGTTAAGACATTCTAATGCTTTTTTTAAATGTAGGTTTTTAAATATATAGTTTTGCGCATTCCAAATTGATGTTTGTCAGTTTATGAGAATATACTTAGCAATAGAAACCATTGTAATGGAAATCAGAGAACAGTAGAAAAATGGGGTCAGATTGTCTAGACTGCAGACAGACTGATATTTGGTTAAGTTAACGATAACAGGCTGTTCCACTCTACTTACGTGGAAACAAATCTGGTCATGTCATTTGGAGGGATGACATATCGGCCCTACAGTGGTATTGGCCGATAGGCCGATTGCATTCAACAAGACAAATGCAATCAACCTATCTGCAAACAAAATGGAATTCACCAATGGCAGTGGCCAATGTTTCTATTGTGTCGCATCACTTTTTCACTGGCTAGATGCTATATTTGAGAAGATCCACAGGTGGTACTAATACTATACCACCCATTACAGACTGGCTGAACATGACTCTAGCATGGAAGAAGGCAACGGAATCTGCGCACACATGGTTTGATTTCATATCAAATTAAAAGAAAATGTCTGCCACAAGTATTTCACAAACATTGGTATCAGAATTTGACAAGACATGCATATCTAGTTGTAGATTTGGTCTTTCTGATTTAATAAATATATGTAATATGTGAGAAGCATCACATGCCATTATTTAGGGCTGCTCAATTATGGAACAAATCATCATGATTATTTTGGTCAATGTTGAAATCACAATTATTTAATACGATTACTCATTGACTTTGGAAAGATGTTGCATTTACTGCATCTGAAAATACAGTGAAACAAATGATCAACGAAACACTTTCAACTGTGAAATATCCCTTAACTTAATACATTTCACATTCTTTCACGTTCACCCTACGAGGGGTGCAAGTGAGCGTGCACTTCTCATTCAGAGCTCAAGACAAAATAAGAGTTTACTTGCTAAATGTAATGTGCAAAATTATATATTTTTTTCTCTATTATATTGTTTTTGTGATTGTTATGAGCTGAAATTGAAATCATGATTAAAATTGAATTAAGTGCACAGCCCTACTATGATTTAGACTATTGCAATATATTTGTCTGGGCTGCCTATAAAAACAATTTGTGTTAATTTCCACTCATTGGGAACACAAAAGTTCACACTGCCTGTGCCTGTGTGTGTGCGCACGGCTGATATTGCTGCAAAATTGCAGCAATGCCAAACAGGTGCTATTCACATGCATGTTTGACGTACAGAGAACTATGTATGGGTGCGGTTTTAAAGACCGTGGATGTGTCAGAGCGTGTACGGGAGAGTTCTAGATAAATTAACACAGGAACAAATATCTATTCCAAAGAAAGACAAACCACAAGAGAAGTCCCCTTGGTTACCATATCACACACGATTTACATCACATCAAATTTGTTAAAAGGCTCCTCTTCTACCTGTGTGCACGACCTGTCACCCTCCGCCGGTGAATAAGACTTTCTGCTCTGCAGATTAAAGACCTTCGTCTAGACACAGCGTATCACAGTGGAGGCCAAGCCAAGCCCAGAGTGGATTGACGATACAATTGAAGCAGAGAGAGAAAGAGAGAGAGAGAGAGAGGGAGAACGAAGCATACAGCTGTTGAGTTACATGTCTCTGCTGCCCATCAGATAGAAAATAATGATGGAGCAATTGAAGCAGAGAGACAGACAGACAATGAAGCATACAGCTGTTGAGTTACATGTCTCTGCTGCCCATCAGATAGAAAATAATGATGGAGCAATTGTAATGAACCATCCAATAAAAGTAAGCAAATAGGTAGGTTCTTTCATCTGTTGACATTGCTCATAGTACGGTGAACATTTAAGATTAATCACTCATATGCTGAATACACTAAATCTTCACCTGCAGTATAGTCATGCCTCATTTAAAAAATAAGTGTATTATTTGGCTATTGGGGTGTGATTGATGAAAGGCGTCTCAAAAGCTAATAAAATTGTCATGTTGTAGCCAAGTATTGAGCCTTAAGTCAAGTCGGAACAAATATGAGTCCCGATACCAATTAAATATACAGTGGCTCTCAACACACCTATTTTGCTGCTCCTGTTGCAGAAGCTGAACAGCAATCTTCCTCAGGTCCAGAACCTCCTTGAGCTCATTGTCATCATCCTCCTCAACCAGCTGCTCTTTATCAGAGCTGAACAGGATTCATAAGGTTCCTCTTAAATGATTGTTGACAAGGTAATACAGATATAGGTGTAGTGAACGTGTTCAGACTCACCCAGACTCATCTTTCAAACTGTCTTTATCTTTGCTTTGTTGTGACACATGGAGGACCTTCTCCAGTTCCTGAGTGCACGCACACACGCACACCTTCATTACATTTAGTTAACAGGCCCTAGCTGGCCCTTATGTTGTAAATATTACGTTTTTCTTTGACATTCTTTAAAAAATGTCCATGTCTACCACAAACAATGCGTTTTCTTTAAAGCATGTTATGTTCCCAAGGACATACAAGAAATGACATTAGAACTTAAAATATGAAATTGCTAGACAAAATAAATGGATAAATAAAATATGGTACATGAATAACGATGTGGCTCTTCTGAAGGTGTAAAGCTTTACAGTAAGAAGGTGTACTTTTCACCACACCCACCTTTATACAGGACACACGGCTGCTTTGCTGACCGCCACCCTCTGACAGAGCAGGGTCGTCATCCGTGTTGGGCTCTATGAAGTCATAGAGGTCCTGATCTAATAACAGAGGGAATGGGAACATCTGTGTTTGGCATGTGAAGCAAGCAGCACCCACACAAGCAAGCAAGAACACAGACAACTTATGTCAAAACATAGCCATAAAGACAATACACTCCTTGCCAGCCTAGTTTAAGATTGATGGAAAATGTGCATAGTTTAAATTATTTTAATGGGGTTTTATTTTTTTCTGATGTTTACCTTTGCACGAGTCCATCTTGGAGAGAAGCGAGAGGGCATCGGCACGGGCTGTCTCTGAAACCTGAGAGTGCAGGCTGATGGTGTCATCGTCTGACGGCTACAAATGGAGGGAGAAGATGGAGAATGACTTTGCTTGTTGCTCAATGTAAATGGAATGCTGTGCCCCATTGTGGCCTATTTAATGTTAGTGCCGGCTTCCCAACTAATAAAATCATTAAAAAAAAATCACAGATTTTGTACATCGAAATCAATGAAGTTGACATCGGTGCGTTTTCTTTACACCGGGAGAGTAATGCAGAAGCTTCTTTAACCCTCTGCCAACTTAATTCAGCAGTTAGCTTAGCGTAGCCTATGTGCTTTGTTATATTTTTTAAATTAGCATAAACAAAAGAGACTGAATAAATACAAAGTTTAATAGAACATGTAATTCTAATTGAAACGAATGAAAGACACATGGGAAAGCAACGTATTCCATGGTGCTACATTAGACATGATAAAGCAAACATGCCATATTCTCAATAGGACATATTTCTATTCATATTTATTATAATATACTGTAGTAGTGTCTGTGTTTCACGCAGTGGTTCCTTACATCAGTGAGTCCCAACCTGGGGTCCATGCTCCACTCTGGGGGGCGCTAGAGTTTACAGGGGGGGCACTTAATCTCATTTTGATTTGAGGTCAAACATGCATTAAAATGCTTGACTGTAATTTCATTGTAAAATGTATTTATTTTAAAATGTTATAAAAAATATATGCAATGCCAAGGCCAATCTAAAAACAATGGCCTATTAATGGCAGAAAACGTTTAAACAGTAGGCTAAATATTCTTCAAAGAAATTCACCGACATCAGAAAAGTATTCGAAAGAGTAGGCAGTGAATTACAAAGAGCCACGGAGGCATCATTTTAATGTTTGCTAATAATTACCAAGGCTAAGAAGCAGCACAATATTGGAGTTGGGGGGGGGGGCTCCAAGGTAAAAAGGTTGGGAACCACTGCCTTACACTATCACTAACCTCAGTGGTAGAAAGCCTCTTGTCACCGTTGTCACTGCCAATACCTGAGTCAGGTCCATGATTCTTACTAGGATAAAAATCTTCCATGCTGGAGAACAACACAAGAATGGCCATGTCAAATACATGTTTTACAGCGCCTCAAAACAACATTTAGAAGTTTCTAAATACAAACATAATGCATGTATGTAATACGCATAGAAATTATGATTTAATGTTCTGTAATGAAAACTATTACCCACCTGTCTGTGAGTGGCTGGAGAAGGCAGCGTTTGCCCAGGGATGGAAGATCCAGACAATCAGGCTTTTTGTCCGTCCTACATGCCTGGATGTTCAGGTACTTGAATATGTGCACTTTGCCTTTGAGACAGATCTGGGATACACAAATTTGTACACAATGCATCTCACAGTTTATCCAAGACATTTGTCCACTAGATGGTGCCACTGCTCTACTTTATCACTATGCAAGGATTATTGGTGTCAGTAATGTATTTTTAAATACTATAAACATAGATTATACACATTGCATATATGCATTAGATTTTTATTGAACAAAACAATATATTAAATAGAAAGGATAGTGTACTAAAGTGTTTCTTGGTTCATTTTGGAATACTGGAAAGTAATTTTGATATACAGTACATAGAGCAACAATGCATTTGTAATGCAGTTGTATGCACAATACAGTATTAAAAGCTGTTTGGTTGAGTTTTCTAAATGGGTCTAGCTGTATTGCCTAATATAGTATTACTTAATTGTAATATTTTCAATAAAAATACTGTAAGTCTACTTCTCATGTGCAGACACACACACACACACCTGTGCGGGTGGAGACTGCATAGGGTTGTTTTCTAGGATGATGTGCTGTAATTGCCTGAGTTTCCTGTAAGCAAGGGGGATCTCTGTGATCCTATTGCAGGAGAAGTCCAGCCGAATGAGAGGCAAGTTGGATAACTCTAAAGAGCAGAAGTACTTTTGACTTACAATCACAAATAGCAACATGGCAAATGGTTTAGCAAAACAGTTTTAGTTTCACACAAATGCTTCCTTCATTTGAGTTATTTCACTACCGTACATTGTGTTATTGTCTTGTGTACAGTTGAATTGGTTGTGTCTGAAGAGCTACAAGCGTACACAATGGCTGGAATCACGCAAGCTCAGTTCAGGGCAAAATAAATTGACCGACCGGATGTTTAATCAAAAGGGTGAAGATACCCTGTAGAGAAACCCCCAAGAGAAAATAGAAAACACCCACTGAGGTGAACACAAACCTTCTGGAAGCACGTGAAGACAATTCTTCCTGATATTGAGTTCCCGTAAGCCATGAAGCCTTCCCATCTGAGATGGCAGAACCTGTATCTCATTACAGCTAATGTCCTGTGCAGGGAAACAGAAATGTATTATACAAATGTAACCACATGAAAGACAGGCATCAAACACATTAAAGTGGTTATCACTTAGCCAATGAGGAATTCCTAAAAATGACTGCATGACTGTGACTGGCTCCCAAAGAGATTACTTTATGAATGAAAGGAAATTAATTGGAAACATTTACACACAAACAAAAAGGTTATGGGGCTGGTTTAAAGGATTTGTTCATTAAGATAATATTAATAGGGTTAAATAATGGCCTCTTACAATCACTGAAGGTCAAATCGTATGTGAAGAATTTCAAGTGTAGACACAAGCATGCACTCACCAACTCCATCAAATCCTTGGCCTTGCCAATCTCCTCTGGAACAGACATTAGCTTGTTGTTGCTAACAACCAGAACTTTGAGAGGGAGGTTAAATAGGTATTTTGGTAAAACGGATAGGAGATTACGGCTGGGGACAAAAGAAAATAGAACAGTATTAACATTATGCTATCTGTGATACAGGTATTCAAATAATATCCAAATTTCCTTTGTAAATCAACTGTGCCCATGTGTAACTGAATTCATGTTGACATAAAAGGAAGTGTCTTATTTTTGTTGTTTGGCCCTGTGGACTCATGGAAAGAGGAACAAGTACTTAAGATATAAACACACAAACAAACGCCCTAAGCAACAAAGTAACATTAAAAGCTATGACAGACCTGATGTCGAGATAGGTCAGCATCTGCAGGTTGATAATGGCCTCTGGGATGCATTTGATGCAGTTATGGTAGAGGCTGAGGGACTCCAGCGGTGAAAACAAACACACTTCTGGTGGGATTTCTGTGAGACGGTTCTTAGACAAGTCTGTGATGGCAGAAGATGAACAGCAACAAATTAAAGAATTGACTAAAAATAACAGAATATAATATGATTATTCCATTTCCAGTCAGTGAGTTTGATCCTGGAGGGGGCTTGGGAGTATGCCCTTCCGGTCTACATGTGTTTTGTAGATCTGGAGAAGGCGTATGACCGGG
>JAODTR010041226.1:0-19756 GCA_025399935.1 Amblyopsis rosae | reverse complement strand
ACAACACAGCCCTCAGGTTCATGGGGGCACCCAAACCTCTCCACCACGATAAGGTGATGGTTCCCGGAGAGGCATACTTTTTATTTAGCACGATATTTATTATTTATTTAATAAAATTGTTAAAAGAAATAAATACACAAAAACTGCTCTTTAGATCTCCTAGTCTTTTTTATCAGTACTCCTGTGCTGATCCCAGTCATTGTTTTAACAGCCATGGTTGAGAATAAATTAATATTTTAAAGGAAGCATCCTACAACATAAAATGTTTTTTTCTTCTTATTGTGATAAAGACAGTTAATAACAATGTTTGAAACAGCCTGCTCTATTAATACTAAGATGACCTGCTAAACTCTTCCAAGGTGTGGAAGACTCTATTTATCGTAAATGTGGATGTTATCCAGCAGGTGCACATGCCACTGATGAGTTTTACAATTAGCATACTTCATCACACCTGCAGTTTGTAGCACCATGCTATCCCAGCAGGGCCCAAAGTGGGGAGCATGGCAACACAACAATCACAAATTTGGCGGGAATGTGGTAATTTTCCACAGCCGGGTCAGAAAGCACATAATCTACAGATTAAATGCTAGCCAAAGTTGAAGGCCTCTTGCGTGTGCCTTCCATTAGCTGGAGTGACAGGCGTGGGATCTCTTTCGTAATAAAGACAACCTTCCTTGCTCTCTGCAGATGCACAGTAATTAGCCCATCCGCTTATAATAGCTTAACCATTACTGGCATGTCATCATTTGTTATTCAGGAGATTTGCTTTGTTGACTCATCAGGGAGAGAACCGATATGAGTTTTTGATGCAATTACTCATCATTAAAGTTTTGGTTGTTGTTGTTGACTGTTATGAAGGTTTACTCAAGAGACAAATTAGGGAGAAACTGTTTGTGGGTCTCTTTACTGGTAAGACAAAAGCAATTTGGGTGATATTGAAACAGAGGGAGGCGGGTTCAAATGGCGTACAATAACACAGGTTTTAGTCGAGACAGTGGAACAGCTGTGGAGTATAGAATTTGAGCAGCAGTCCTTGTTTCTGTCTGTATGCATCTTCCCATCTGTGTTTTGGAAAGTGTGCATAAGCGCGTGGGCAATTATCTTTTCCAATAATCGAACATATGAAATGTCAACATTGACAGTGTGATGGAAATGACTGCAGTACACCAGAAGTAGCTGAAGTGATAATGTATTATGAATTTAATTCTGAGCCCAGTTTGGGTTTTGTGGTGTAGCGTATAGTAAAGGATAATGCTATTGCATGTTTCTACTTACCTAGGTCAGGTCTAGACCGATCTGATCATGTGTGCTCCAGTTTGACTTCACCATAGGTAAATATAAGTAAGTAATCTGGACAGGGGTCAAGTCCATATGCTTGGGTCAGAATCACTAGTGGTCATCAGCATCGTATGGTTTAGGTGAGGTTAGCCCATGAAAGACTGTGAAAGACAGATGGATCGTCCAGTCGTCCTTTTACATCAGGTTCAGCGGACAGCTTCCCAGATGTTCTGTGTAACAAACCATCTGTCACGTCAGTTAGGTCAGGTCAGCCATAGTGATTTTTTCAGTGATTAGCAATACAAAACCAGAGTTTAAATTTGCTTTTGCTAGTTTATCAATTACACACTGAATATGGAATGTAAAAGCGTGTGTTTGGGACCTAGTGATTGACTGACATATTGCACAAGTAGCTTCAGATGTTAAAATAGACATTTTAATTCCGTTTTGTTTCTGTTTGTAGCAGATACCTATCAACTCCAATAAGCAGGTAATTGTTTTATAGCTAGAACTATAGAGCAAGAGACCAGGGACCTACTACATTACTTGCTTCAGTAATGGACATGAACCTAATCTTTATGTTGATGATTAATTGAACTGTTGGCATGTCTTGGTAAGTAATTAGAAGGAAAATAACCAACAACCTCTTTGTCTGCACATATGCACACATCTGTATATTGTACACAGTAAGGTTGCACTGTATGTACCAAAAAGATGTACACACAGTATGTGTGTATGGGCCTACTCTTTATGTCTAATGGAACATAACTGCTGGCATAGTCACATCATGTCCCAACTTGGATTGGGTAATTAGAAGGGAAATAGTGAAATGCAAGTTGAGCTGCAGCCAAAAGGCTATGTAATGGTCTATGTACTTGTTAGTTTACCACGTACACCCATAGAGAAACCCACTGCAGACGAAGGTAGGCCTAATAAGAAAAATATGTTTTAACTGCCTGCCCTCAGGTCACAAATTCTTAATTTCTTCGTCAAACGTGCTTGTCTCCATTTGCCCTGAATGAAAAACAAATGTTCTCTCTCTCTCTCGCACTCTCTCTCTTTCAGAGGGTTGTCTGTTTCTTAATCTGTCAGCCTTAGTTCTGACACGCCGCAACCAGAATTTTAATGCATCTCGACTGTACTGTTGAATAAAATAGTTTCTCACACACACAACACAGAGCGTTGACTGGTGCTGTGGATATGAACCGGTCTGGCCGGGGGGCGATGTTATCAACTTTGTTCAGATGAAGCAGGATAGCTAATTCAAATGCATATCTCACTTTATATCACCTTCCATTCGGACATGCATTATCATTCTTTTCCCGTCCGACGGATCCTCTTTGAAGTCACTTATAAGGCAACGTTGAAGGGCGTTGTGGCTGCAAACGGCCTCCATAACAAACATTGATCCCAAAGACGTGATCGATACGCCGTGATTGGAAAGGGGAAAAAGCCAACGGAGGCAAATTGAGGCTTTTATTCTGACGGCTGATGTGTCACGGGGGTAGCGGGATGTTTATGCATGTGCACACATACAAACCCCAGGACACAGAACCATGCACACGTCTCCTCAGACACCCTGGAAGATGAGATTACAGAGGCGTTGACACTGACACAGCACAAAGCACGCACGCACACACACACACACACACACACACACGTTTGGCATGTATATTTGGCAGGCACAGATGCAAAAGTGTAAACAATGATGTTCAGATACAGGCACACACAGCATTAGCCTATAATCCCCCATACAAACACATGGCCACTGTACAAAGTTCTGCACCATTCCTCACAATGCCACAATGACCTTTGAGAGAAATTCCACATATATGCTATTGATATAAAAATGCCAAATACATGATCCGTGCCTGGGATGAAGAAGGATTATACTCCCTCTGCTATTAATTAAATAAAATTTGAAAATTGTATTAGGAAGGATAAACAATTGAATCCAAGCTATTGAAGGACACTAGCGGTTACAGGCATTGTTCATATTGTTCACACATCGGACAATGAATTGTCCGTGGACTCACCGTATGATTGAAGGATTCAATGAATTCTGTTTGAATGAGTTTTAATTCAATTTGTCATTTGGATGAACCCTGCATGAACGAATTCTTAAATTTCTGTTTACTTAGAAAAATATCTAGTAAAGTATTATTTATTTGGTAAATAGTAAATTGTTTCATGTTGATCAATGTTTCTAACATAACTATGATTATCAGAATAAATTGCTCACATTTGCCATTAGTCCTTTTCTCCCCCAGGATTGTTCTGTCAATGTTTTAGAAGCAGCCATTTTGTGTCACCGTAACCACTTTGCTACTTTTGTCCTTCCTTTCTCTGCCTGTCAGCTCCTGTTCCTCCTCCCGTCCCTCGTTCTCCTCCTGTCTCCTTCACTTTCCTTTCCCCTAAATCTTTCCCTGCGCCTCTCCATTGTTCTTTCTTCCCATCATGCTTTTCCAGCTGGTAATGGCTCCTGTCATTGGAGAGGATGTGATGAGAGATATAGGGAGGTGGTCTTCAACAGCTTCACCTTATGTGTGCGTGCGTGCATGTGTTTGATTGTTTGTGTGTGTCCACCATGTTACATGTATTTTCAGCGCTGGCTTCTTTGTCACATTTTCATCAGAAAACTTGAGCTGTTGTGAAGTTCTAATTTATAAAATTCATTATATAGCACCAATTGGCATTTAAAAAGTATATTTAAATTAATAATCATTGTATTTCACATTTTGCAAGATCCATTATTTGTCTGGAACTACTCTAATCCAAGACTGTCACGAAGGCTGTGCCAATATGGTGTAAATTAAATAGATAACAAGGCCACTGGACATCCTTCATCTAGAGACAAACATTCAACCAGTCAGAACAATACTCGAGTACTAGGAAGATCTTTTGAACATGCACATATTTGTTGTCAGCACCAACTGAGCCCTGTTTGGTGTTGATTTGCCAGTGGTTCCCGAAAGGTCACTAATTATTTAACATTTAGTCGATCGGAGTTCACAGAGACATATAGTATATAGAATTTTTTTTAGCAGGCTCTCAAGAAAATGTATCATAATTTATGACCACAATTGAATTGGTGAATTGTATACAACAACTGTAACATATATACAATATCAGACGATTTATCTATAAAATGTTAAATAGAATATGATATAAATATTAATTTAAATACTTTAGAGACAAATAGGCATTTTGCCATTCTAGTTATAAAATATCTGTATTTGCAAGACACTCCTGGGCTTTCAGCAAAACTGAAATAAATACATTATCCTTAAAAAGCTCACAGATGTCAACAATTTGTGAAAAAAATAAGTCTCAGCGGTTTGGTGTCATTGTTCTTCTGAAATAGTTAGTTTAACACCAAAATACTTTATTTTGTGTTTCAGTCAATTAATTGAAGAGATTCATGCTAAAGGTACTACTTCTTATATTACTGTGATATAGCAGAAAACTATGGAGAGAAATGTCTCAAAATGATTTGTAATTGAAGAACCACACATGATCCACAAATATTCCATGATTTACAAATGTGATTTGCTATCCAAAATACAAAATTCCTTAATCGTGACGTAATGTATGGCAGCTATGTTATTACACAGCAATACAGTACGTGATACATGTCAATTAACAAGTGTACCTTCATCTATGTCCGTCCACATCTTTTCTCTAACTGGCCAATCATGTCCATGAAGTGGTGTGGATATTACGTGGCAGATTAAGTGCTACAGTATTAGTAGCCATTGCAGTTTGCTCTCCTCCTCTGTCGGCACCTGAAAGGCTTTCGACATTGACATTCTGCTCTTTTTTCCGGCTGTATACAGCATTTACATTTTTAGCTTATTGTTATTGCATCCAGATCCTAATATATCTTAATATTTAGCTTGGTGGATCTTCTGCTCGACATTATATGGCTACTTGATGACTTCAACTCGCTAAAACCACTGTACAGAGCGTCGAATCGGAAGTGCGGTGCATTTCAACGGAATATCATTGTCATTATGGCAGCGCCCATAGGAAAATGTGGATACAGTAGATTCTCTTTAACATGAAAATCTTAGTAAATGTGTTTATTTTTAATATACCTTCAGTTCTAATAAAACCTGTAGTGTTAACGTTTTGGTATATACAGATGCGCTATGAACACAAATTGATACATCATAGATAAGGTAATACAGTGTAGAATTGCATGCATACACACAAATGCACAGGTGTGTGTGCAAATACAAGTCTGCGTACATATGCGTATTCTCAGAAATGACTCATACACCCTGATATGCATTTCTCATACCTGCACACACAACTCCTTTTTTCCACAGTATTGTGAAGATTCCGGATGCTTCTTTGATTTATTTTATCTACAAAACCTATGTTTATCCCCAGTAGCTTTTGGAAAAACACCTCTTTTATATCTGGGCCTTGCACACAACTGGGCTTATCATGTATGCATTGAAAAAAGCCTCTGGTATGATAGGAGCTATACAGTACAAAATAAGGTAGGGTTCTGTAAGGAGTTTTATTAAGCTGTCAGAAAGTGATGTGAAATACACTTCCACTGACCTTGTTTTGACAGCTGAAAAAGGTCAATGCTGAAAATGATTTTTCCAGAATTTCCTCAAATGTATACATTACATTTTAAAGGGAGTAATGTGGTTTGCAGTACATGCTGGTGTACACATCAGTCGCATGAAATGTGGAACCTGACCTTGTACGCAGGTCAAAACAGAGAAATTGAGGCTACAAATTCCATTAACATGGCACAGCAACATTATAGAATAAATAGCTCTCTACTGTACATTAAATTGCATTAAATTAAAGTACACTTAAGTACATTTAATCCAATAGTTAAAGTCATAAAGTATTTAATTTCTCACTTTTTCCTATAACTGAGGGATTATTAATTGGAGACTGGAGATTCTGGTAGTATTATAATATGCATATTGAAAAATCCCTTGATATACTTGATTGCTACCTGATCTTCTATCTCAGGTGATTACATCGTGTCCGTAAATTGTGTTGAACTTTGCAATGACCCCATTCAGCCACCTCAAATGGTCACACACATCTGCCTAACATTCACATACATTACGCGTTAACAGCAAGTTGTTTTGATTTCACTAAGATTGAGCCTGTGTTTATTTGCTGTCAGCATCTAATCAAACCAAAGCTCAATTACTTTGACTTTGATGTTTGATTGTGTTGTACTAAGATATGGTCATGATGATGATAGCTTCAGTACGTTGCTGTGGCATGCTAATTGTTTCAAGACCTTGATATGTTTCAGTCTTTTTTTCTTATTAAAGCTGCACAAAGCCTGGAGTATAACTTGGTTAAACATTAGATGGGAGCACACATACACTATAAATAAACCCCAACCTATTCATTCTCACATATGCAGCTGAAGCCTGCTGAACCAAAACGAGAGCACATACAGTTTGTCCTGCGTGGAATCACCATAACCCCACATAACCAATGCACTGTGCCCCTGAACTAAATGAGACTATTCCAAGCATGCTACGATAGCAAGGCTCCGTGAAGGCTACTCTTGGGGACCTACTCAAATTGTCCATACTAACACAAAATTACTTTTTTAAAGGGGAATTCACACTATATGCATGACATGATGTCATGCATGCACGTCGTTAGGCCTGGACATTCGGAGCTTAAGCCCCGGATCTTTTTGTACTAGCCTGGATCTTTTGATCCAATTGCAATAATATATTTGTACTCTCGATTATTTAGAATAACGGCATAACTGCGCCATTGCAATCATAAGAGTGGGTGCCTCCTACCCAGACACACACACAGCTAAAGAAGCACCTAAGACCGTGTTGCCAGATGGGGAGGTTTCCTGCCCAATTGGGCTATTTGTAATGAAAGGCAAAATTGGCTTGGCCGTGTTGATTTACAGTCCGCGGTTGATTGTGCGGTATACTGTCAATAAAATCTGGCAACCCTGATTATATTATATATTATGACATATATTATGATAGTATGGTATGAATCAACAGAAAATAGATCCAGGAGTTTTTACTGAAACAGAACAGTGTTCGATCAAAACTGATCAGTAGAATAATGCATTTAAGACGAAGGCCTATTTTGCGCTTGAGGTTCGGTGGGTTTGTGTCTGGGCTAAGCCCCTGATCTCTTCAAACTCTAAAAACTCCTCTGAGTCATGAAATCATTTTCATGCATGTTGGTCCAGATGGAAAATGCAATCAATGCCAGTCCGTTAACATCTTCTAGAGCTCTCCATCAGGCAAAGCATCTTCAAAATGTACTGTAACCTTGTTTTTGCAATTTTCTTGTATATTTTTTAAATATCTGATTTCACTTGACTGTCAGGCTGAGATGGGTGCTTGAATTCAATGCAATACATTTTGTGCAGTCCAAATATTTATACTATTCATACTTCAAATACGTAGCCGACTATATGGCCGACATGAACGCAGCGTGTTAAAGGGACTCATTTTATGATTAGCATTATTGATGGGAGGCAGCACTCTGGAGCAGACATCTTTAATCATAATTTTTAGCTTGTCTCCGAACTTTGGGGCTCAGGAGTACGGCAGAGGGGAGATTCAGATAAATGTTGATAGCACAAAATAAACACTTAAAGTCAGCTATTGCAAGCTGTTTGTAAGCTATTTTGTCAAATTCACCAAATATCTCCTTGCATTTCGCTATCTTATCATTCTCTGTGCGTGTTGAAAAAAGTATCTCATACTTCTACACAGCCCTAGCACTGTAAATAGGAACATAAACAAAGTGGCGAAAACCACTCACACCAACAAAGCCGTAGTACTACGATTTGCTTTAGAATGTGTTTTGATGTGTGGAGCGGCGCCGCGGAGGGATATTGTCAGCAAGCGTTCTTGAAAATGACTAACCCTGCCTTTAATGTCTAACGTTTAGCCTGCTAGCCAGTTATAGTGGTGAGAACCCGCCAATCCTCACTGACGCTTCTTGGTGTACTTTGAACTACTAAGATAAAATAATAAATCTCATGTGTGCCTTGATGGCACATCTCGATGGCTTTCTCTGGGTTGTGTGAAATAGTAATGTTAGTTTCTTATGCAAAAGACACAAGATAAATGCATGCATGAACATGATAAACTGTATAAGCTACACAAAACAGAAACAGATGCCAGCCCACAACTTATATGGAAAAACACATACACACACACACACACACACACACACACACACACACACACACACACACACACTTTTATGAGGGCCCTTGCTTTAAAAAAAAAAGATAAAATTTGTTAAATCTGCCATTTCTGGTTACATCCCCCATAAAACCCCACAACCCTTGTGTGGGACCCTTAAATAATTCTGCCTGCACTTTTTATTGGCTCTTCCCTTCCACCGGTAGGTCCCATTGGAGTGTGTGGGAGAGTACGGGGCTTTAACAGCCACAGGGCACCAGTGAATAGCTCTATGTAATGAAGAACATGTGGTTTAGATAGTAGTGTATGTGTGTGTGTATGCAGTCTACCAGGACATGGTGAGAAGATGGAGAAGATGGAGAATGGTTTCAAAGGAAGGGTTTGTAGAATAAGACGCCCCTGGAAGTCAAACACTATAAATACAGGTAGTGGGAGTGCAAAGGCAATACCCATTTGCCCCCAAAAGCCCCTTTCCATTGGCACACAGTCCTGGTCAGAATTAACATCCCATTCAATTTTAAGTTCGAAATGAAAGATTCCATCAAGCCTAAGACATCGGCCATTACATTATTCACATGTAACTGACTGCTAGCCTGGTAAATATTTTTGGCTGAGATTATATTCTGGAAACCCTGCTCACATTACTGTTTTCACAGCCACCCTGCTGGCAGACTAATCAGGGGTGCGTAGTTTGAACGACACAATTTAAATACAGTGTTACCAATGTTCGTTGGAACTATGATTTTGGGAAACACCTGGATCGGTAAACTATGTATCGTACTACGTAAGTCACCAACGTAGTTTCCTCCATAGTTTGCACTATGGTTTTGGGAAACATATGCAACTGTGTAGTTCCAACCATGTAAGTTGCTAACGTAGTTAAGAACGATGCTTTTGGGAAACACATCCCAGGATGGGTTAGTGAGATTATGTTGAAGTCAAACGTTATTCTAAATGGTGATAGGGCTGGATGAGGTGATTATAACAGTTGTAGCAATGGCGATTGGTTAAAGAATGTCCAATAGTTTCAAAATAAACCAGTTTCATAAAAGCATCGTTGCTAACTATGTTAGCAACTTACAAGGTTGGAACTACATAGTTTACCAAAACCATAGTTTGAAGTATGGAGGAAATACAATGAATCATTAAACAACGCAGGTGTTTCCCAAAATCATAGTTCAAACGAAAGTTCGTAGCATTATCTTTAAATTGTGTCGGTCGAACTACAACTCTCGAGGTGTCGTTAGAAGCACAGTTCGTGGTGACTACATCGATGGATAGCAGAAGATGCAGTCAAATAGGCTTATTACAGTAAGGCATGTCTATCTAATCTTGCTGTAGGAAAACCTAAGTGTCTTGAACATTTTGAAAGTATGCCAACTTTTACATGTAGTCTATTTCTCAATAGGCCTGACATGAGTAGACTGTAGTTTCATATGTAGTCTATGCCTACAGTTTATTAAATGTTTTAGGCTCCCTGAATTATTAGATCAAAACTAAAGATGAAAAAGCACAAAACATTTTCCCTTTATGACGCATACAGACTCAGAGAATGCCTGTTTCTAATCTAAATCAATTTTGTTGCCGTTATTAAAAGAACAACCCAGGGTGTTTTGAACCCACGCGTTATTGAGAGATATAGCGACTATGCACATATCCAATTGAGCCACTTAAGCAGTCTTGGTAATAATTTTGTTATTCTACAGAGATGGGCTCAGTATATTGCAAATAATCATGTGACAGTGTTGAATTGCCATCATGTTGTCCAAGAATATGAACCATTAACCTTAAACCAGCTAGTCTACCACTGGAAGGGTGAATTAATTCTTAGATTGGCATTAGTCGGCACAATTAATATTTCTAACAATGACATGCATTTAGAAAGACATGGTGCAATGCTTGCAAACTACCCTGTAACTAGAAACTGTGTATTTTACTCAAACTCCCCAAAGGTAAAAAGACGACGCCAACTGTGTCACGCTCCCAGCCACAGAGGTTTTAAACACTTGAGGTTTGAAAACAGATAGAGCTTTCTGTACCCTTTGGGAAAAGCTGCAGCTGCAGCAGCAGTCAGTAATAAGAGAGAGTATAGCTTAGAGGAAAAATAGGAATTTAACTAACCAAAGACATTTAATACATCTGCTGTGATCAAGTTAAGTGATCAAATTAGACAGTAATCATTATTATTAATATTCTTATAATTAGGTGGATTAGCATATAGACAGTGAGCACAAGTTTATACCTGGGAATCGACCATTCTAACCACTACTCTGTCTGCATTGATTCAGCTGTTTCAGTTGAGCACCAGTGGTGGCTGAAAGCCATAAAAACAACAATATCTGCTGCTGTGGTTATTAATAGTGTCTAAATGCAATATCTCATGATCCCAAATGTCAGCATGTTGACATATGTCAATTAATGTTTATTATTTAAATTGTATCTTTTTGACATAACAATTTTGAAATTCCCTACCTGCTATCAAACAGCCGTTAGCCCCATGAATCCATCAGTACACACCCACTTGTCTAGAGCTCTCTAGGTTTTGTCCATTGCAGTAGCTAAGCCGCACTATGATAACGCAGCAATTTTTAGGAATCTTATTTCATGTCAGATTGACTCACATCAATGCGTGATAGCGGCGCTGACAATGGTGATGTTCTGCTTAAAGACACTGTCATGCCGATTTGCTGGGCGGAAATCAAGCATCTCTGTGCACCACTGCTTCAGATAGCCTGGCTGGTTGGATTCCAGGTTAGGATTTAAGCATCTTGAGTGCAATAAGGCTCAAAACGTTTTAGCTGAAATATCAGTTTTACTGTGTGGTGCAGTGACAACAAAGTGTAATTTCTCTGACAGGAGTGAAGTGACAATAAATGACTTAATCTAAAAATGTGTTAATCTGCCGGATTGACAAAGATACTACAAAAGTGTTTTACAGTTTAATAGCATTTTATTGCAAAGGCAAATCTGTTGCCTTTATAGTATTAACTATAATGTATTGCATACTACATTATGCAACATGTGTTTACATAAATATAAAGGTTGTAAATTATCATATTTAATGTGTAATCATGTTTTTTTTAAATATGTAACAACACAAAATGTGTAAAGCTGTAAACAAACAACAGTGAGGGCCAACCATATAATGAAAAAATTAATAACACCATTGCCCGCTTATGCTGACACAGTTTTAACAAGGCTAGAAGGCAAAACTATGTTACAATACCAGTATCAAGATATCAAGCTGTGGACAGCTAGGCTGGCTTGACACATGTTGGGGTCATTAGCTGGCCCTAGTAAAGGCAGGCATGAGTTTGAGACACAATTCCCTGTGAAAAGTTGCATTGTTTGCTATGATTACATTAGTGGCTCTGTAATTTGTGAACTCCATAACATCTGTGAATTGCGAGCAATGACCCATTTCTGTTAATAGCCTAATGGTATAAATTATCATATGGATTTTGGGAAATTTTTTAAAAACACAAATGCATGACTAGAAAATCTGAACATAAACCTGAAACACACAGATGCCATTCTCTGCACAGAACACAATTATTCCACTATATCTTTACATAGCAAGTAGTTGTTTGATATATACATACATATACATATACATATATATATATATATATATATTTGTATATATATGTATACTTTTATAAAATAATTCAATAAGACAAATCATAAATCATAGTAAATTATATAAATGTAAAGATTCTATTATAACCCCCACAGCCCCACTATTTTCTTGTGATTCATCAAGTGGTCCCAGGCCCACAGGCTTCCATTACCATGAGTACTTATATTTGTGTGGGCGGCGGCCACAGTGTGAATCAGTCCCCTAACTCTAGCTGAGTTAGTGGTGTGCTCTACACATTGAGCTTGATAGGGTGTAATTAAGGAGTGCTTGCTGCAAAAGATATTGTTGTTGTTCTTTGCCTCAGTCTATAACAATGCTAAGAGCGTATTAGAAAAGCCAGACAAATGGATGAGAGTGAATTAACACTTTATTTTGTACGTTCCTGTACTAGACTGTTAAAGAGGACCCTTAAAGGACCCTTAGACAGTATGCTTTACTTGACTAGCTGTCTGGTACCTTATAAGAGGTACAAATAAGATAAGATGGCAGCATAGACTTCCCCTTCATATGTTACGCATACAAGTAACCGTTTCTTCAGTTTGTTGAAAATAAATATGTTGTGCAGGCATCTAGCAAATATTTGGGCTTCAGAGCGACATACACATGAGCTGACACCATTGAAGGGAAATAGATAGAACCTCGGACAGGTATTGAGCGATGCCCATGGTCTAAAGCAATACAATGTCCCCGCGGCATGTTGTCGTGTGCTGTCATTGCGTAAACGCATGCGGCATCGCTGCAATTCACCTGTCCAAGCATGCCGGACTTGTCGTGACTTGGCAAAGACGCGTCATGTGACCGCAGCAACACGTCCAAATAGGGCTGAGGCGTGTTGGCGCTGACAAAAATCAATGGCGCGCATCTGAACTGTGATGCCCCCTTCAGATCTCATACACGAATGTGGTCTGTTGGGAACAGAGAGAGAGAAGCAAGAGGGTGGAGAAGAAGAAGATTGGGGAAGGAAGGAGAGAAAGGGTACTGTAGATGCAAGAGTGTTATGAAGGGAGGAGAAAGAAGAAACAGAGAAGGATAGATTAAGGGGTTCTAAAACCCGGATATCTACAAAGTACATGAGTTGCAAATAAACATACAGGAATAGATATTAAAGCTATGAGAAATAATGCATTTGGCGGAGTGCTATTTGTCAGAGGCTTAAATTCCTTCTAGAATGCAGATATGCTCACAAGTCATTAGATTAGCTAGAGTCCAAGTCAAGTCTCGAGTCTTTGAACTAGCCTCCAAGTCAAGTCTCGAGTCTCGTTTGAGTTCTATCATGCCATCTGGTCTGCAGAACATTTTTCTTTCTTTCTGCCGCTAATGTCACACTTGGCTCACCAGCATCTAGCAATTAATCCACTATCGTTATATAGAATATAGTTGTGTGCTGCTGTATCATTTAATTTAAAATATCTAATAGAGCAGCAACAACATAAACATGCAGCTGTAATAGACCAGAGCCAGGGTTGTGTGAAAATGAAGAGATCCTGTATTATGAATTAATGTTCTTCTGTCAGGGAAGGCTCTGGATTTAACCAGTGTTTAAATTTTGTATGTGGGGGAGCCCTATTTTTCGGGAATGGAGGGAGGGGGGGCATAGGCTATGATTTATCTTATTCATTTTATTAGGTGGCCTCTACTCTCCTACTAATACTGTAGTAGGAGACGTAGACCTCTTCACGCTTTGGGATTGGGCTACATCGATCATCTTGACCACTTCTCCATTAGGGTTGCGGTGGCAACAGGGTCATCAGAGCAGCCCAGGCATCCCTGTCTGCAGCAGCATCCACCATCTCCTCCAGGGGTAACACCAGCCATTCCCAGGCCAGCTAGGAGATATAATCCCTCCAGTCCTGGGTCTGTCACAGGGTCTCTTCCCAGTTGCCTCGCAACTAGGAACCAGGAAAGCATGTAAAATCAAGCGCTACCAACGTAATGTCGCTGCATCAACAGATTGTTTTGCTGTGTTTCATGTGCAATCTGTGAGGCAGGAGGGACAGACTGAGCCACTATCAGCAGGCTTGTTGGACAATTTAAAGCCGTTCTTCTCGCCAGTGTGTGATTGTGTTGATTGTTTACAGTTGTGTGTAGCACATAAGTTAAGTTCCTTTGTCGATTATTTCAACATGCTGCAATGTGCTCTTTTCTGTTGGGTTGCATACAGCCCCCATCACACAGAGATTGGCTGCCTAGGCTAAGTGTGACATTGACGAGCAGTGCCCAAGAGAAGAGCGCGTGCCAGGAAAAAATAATGGTTTTGCTGGTGAGGAGTTTCTAGCGACGCGTCTCTGTGTGATCAGGACCCACCAGTAACTAAACACAGAGCAAGGCTCTTCCCTGGTTTCAGTGTTTCTTTTCTTATTGTGGTCTCTGCCGCCAACGCATTAGAGTTGCCTGCCAACCATAGCCTATACTGTTCCATATGGTGTTGATATTGTTTGGCTGACTGATGCTGTTTTTCTTGTTGATATGCCATGGGAATATTATAAAATAGCGGTGTTGTTGGCTCTCAGTGTCTTAGCGGTTTAGTTGAATTGTGCTATTTTTGCCTTGATGTTATAAATAGGCAAAATCACTGTAGCCTGTAGCCTATTGGCTACTTTTTTACCACATGACTGTAATAATAGATATTAGCATGGAAGCAACCCTGAGAGTGAACTAATGATGCCACAATATTCTAGTGAAATGCTGACCCCTATTGGTTTGGAGAATATGATAATTTTATACACAGAGCACCTTTAAAACCTCTTCATCCCTAGCTCCCTGGATACTTTTTTTTCCCCCATAAAAGCATGCTCATACATTAATTGGTGTCAAATGAAGTATGTAAGTGTCACATATGTCATTTTAGTATTAAATGGTATGGAACACTTGTGATATTTCTATTCAGATTAAACATCTCATGTGGATGACACTGCTCTAGTAAATTAAGCTCAATTCACCATATATATATATATATATATATATATATATACATACATATATATCTTTTTTAATTTTCGCCTGACAATGTTATCGATAATTGAATACTTTACTGGAATCCATCTAAACCCCTTTTACACTATAAGACTAAACTACAACATATGAGTATATTTGTCAAGGAATAAGCCATTGTGAGTGAACATATACAAATATTTATGGTTTTATTATAAATGTCAGAAATGTTGATTAATGTGTGCTAGTTATAAACTCATATTTAACTGCAGAAATATACATAAATGTGCATATATATACTATTATTTTATTAATATATGTACTAATCTACATTTTGAGTCGAAGGTTTTAATTCTCTCCAAATTCCATTCCAGCCATCTTTGGAGCAAACGATGACGTAACTACATACAGTATGGTCGCTGAAAATCTCGAGCTGTGATTGGCCAAATTTGTCTTATGTCCCCTTAAATATTTCAAACTCCGACGGCCCGCCCGTGGGCCGTTCACCATCTTGGTTGGGGAAGTTGTGTTGTTGACATGTTTAACTTAAAAGTTGTTCTTCATGCTATATACCGTTAGAAAGCTATAAATCATACAATTTGATTGATATAAAATAATTCAAGATATGATCGTAACTTCAGGTACACTCAACGGATATGTCAGACCACCACCTGCAATAATTGCAGAAATTTTAAAGTATTAAAATGTTCCTCTGGATCTGGGAAAGAAGGTGTGTGTAGTTTTACATTCAGTGTAGCCTTTCACAGACTGTATTTATGTGTGTAAGATGCTGATGACCTCTATTAGAACTACAGCCCCCAAAGTATCGCCGTCCCAAATCGAGGGGATTTATTCAAAATTGGCGATCAGTATGCTGCTCTTAGAATACTTTTGTTCACGGAATATCGTTTTTAAGAGATTTTGAGTTGTTCCAGGGCAAGCTTTCTCGACGTACTCATCACATGTAAGGCGAAGTGTGTTGTCTCGAAACGGAATTTGTGTTGTGATTTTTATAAGATGTTTTTGCCCGTTTGCTCGGTTTGAAAATAGTTTAATTTGGTCACTGCTTGTTAGATCGTATTGATAGAGTCTTGGCGATCCAGACGTGTATAATAATAGCAACCACACGTGTTTTAGCAAATAAGCTTCGCTGGAAGAGTTGTGGATTCACTTTTCATACTGTACGTGATTGGGATATGACTATACATCAATTTGAAGCCTCTTTTAGTGTGTGCAATTCATTAATAAACATCCTTCTTAAGCATTGTTTAATGAACTATAGATTTAATGGAGGCTATCTTTTCCACCCACTTTGCAGGGGCTGATTTTCATCATGTCTGTGCCTCACGCTGATCAGATCAGCTTAGCACTACTATAAGATAGCTTTGCCCGCAAGAACCACAATACAATACAAAGATTTACTGCAATTCTGACAAAAGAGAGAACAATTGTGCATTAATATTCATGTTTAGGAGTGAAAACCTAGCTGAAGATCTTTTTTTCTGCCCCAGAATGTCTTTTTAAAAATTAGACTAAAACCTGGGGCTAACACTGCAAACTGGTTTTGAAATGTGTTTTTTTTTTAAACATGCTGTGTGTTGTGATTGTTATCCTTCTGGCATGTATTAGTCTGACTAGTGCTTAAGTATGGCTGATATTACATCCATTGTTCTGCCTCCTTACATGGTGGTTTGCTTTCTCTTTTCCTTTTTAAGGTACAGTACACTTTTCAGTGTATGTCCATAATGGCTATTGTGCTTGAAACAAGCACTAGATATCTTTTGGTATGAGAGAACACTATGCTGAGTGGGACACACATTTATCTACCTCTCCCGCTTCAGTCAACCAATAGTTGTATATTTTATTTTCACATTCGTATACATATTTAATGGAAAGATAAAAATAAAAAAAAGTTCTGCATGCTTTGTTTCAGATTGCATTTAACTAAATGTATACATGAGGGTTTTGTGGCAGGAGCAAATGAAAATGGAAGAATAAAGGAATATCAAGACCAAAGTCTATGCTCAGGCCGGTGTTTATTAAAGGACGCGAACCAACGATAACTAACAAAGGAATATAAAGCCCAACGCATACAGTACATGTCTAATATCCTATATGTATGATGGTGTTTTAGGGCCATTGTAGGTTAAACAAATATATTATTATTGAGCGGAGGGAGGGGATAATATGCAGATTAAATTAAATAAAAATGTTGCATTTGCAAGAATTTTTTGTTGTTGAGATTTTGAAATTGTAACGTGGGACATTTGTGACATCAACCTTGCAAAAATAAATTATGTGGTTCCTTGACAAAAATAACACAAAGTTTCAGATTTTTTTTCTTGTAAATGTGACTTTTACTCATAATGGAATAGCCTTTTTTTATTTGTTCTCTCTCAAATGTAGGAATGACCTCCTTCTCCCAGCTTCATAAAAACTAAGTTTTGCAATGGTGCTAATATGCCATCATATCCTACAGAAAAACACAGGTGCACATAATAACGATTGACTGATAAGTGATGTGAGTCTGGTGCAAGCTACTTGTAAACTATACTTTTTGTCATATTCACCAAATATCTCCTCGCATTTTCCTAACTTAACATTATCTGTTTGCCTACGAAAAACAGTCCTGGCTCAGTAAATACTGTATAGGAACAATTCGTAAACAAAGTGGCAAACACCACTCACAACAACAAAGCCGTAGTTCTATGCTTTGCTTCAAAATGCGTTTCAATGTAGGGCGGTGCTGCGGAGGGATATTGTTTTGATTTGAGCTCAAAGTTAGCAAGCATTCTCGAGAATAACAACCCTGCCTTTAAGATCAGTATTTCAGCTCTTGGAACAATTTCATTTGTGTTACTCCCTAGTGAATAATGCTATGTGTGTGTGGTTTGTTTTTAGAAAATAGAATAGCTCATGAATATTGGCCCTGGTATTTAAAGTCTAAACCAAAATAGTGCTGGAGACCTCTTAGATAATCTAAGAGGCCATATCCTTTTCCTGTTGGAGACACATCATTGATTTGTGAAGTGTCTGAGGTATCGCTATCTCATCCAAAATGGCTAGTTAAAAATGTGTAATGCAGTCTCAGTTTAGTAAATGCTTGTATATACAACATACAGCATAGACATAAATGCATAGAAAACATATATACTTTATACTTTCATTATAACGACAGCAATTCTACAGTACTTGGCAATAGTCGTACAGTAATGAAAAATATCCCAAGATATGTCTTGTTAGTAGTCGTACCACCAGCCTTGAACAAGGAAGCGTACCACATGCTTGACTTAAGCATATTTTCCCTCAGTAAAGATCATCTTTCATCACTCATGAAATGCATTTCAGTAACTATGAATTTATTGTGAAGATTTATCTCTTTACGTTGTACAGTATCTTATAGTTCCTTTTCCTTTGTCTCTGCAAATACTGTACTACTACAAATACTGTATTACATATTTGCTCCCATTGTTCTGAATAATTAGCAGACCTTATACTAAGTGAACCAGTTTCACACAAAACATATTTTCAAGGTTTTAATAATAATAACAATAATAATAATAATAATACACTTTATTTTCTTAGCACATTTCATAGAATTGCAACAAAGTGCTTTAGAGAGAATAGAGACATTTTAAACAGGCTGTGTTGATGTTTGTCTTTATATAATGAACCATTTTGTCAGCAGGTTAGGGCATCAACAGTGTTCAACACTGAACATACTAGAAACAATACAGGACCTGAGTAGGTGGATGAGATCACTGCATCCCTCCAACATAAACCAAGAAGAATAATATATTTTCCCGCTTCAGCAACAAACCTGCTTTTGTTAATAGATGTTTTTCTGTAATTGTGACAGTGGTATATACAGTATGTGCTAATGATATTATTTATGACATCAACATTGTCAGGGGGACCATGAATTGTGCCAGATAATGTGTTATATTGTTAGCGATTACTTATCCTTGAATAAATAGAGAACATAATAGCATTATGTTGGGATTGTGGATTTGTTACCTGGTCCAGTAGGACTTGCCATAACACGGCTTGATCCCAATATTAGAACATATCAGGTCATAGGAGTGAACATCTTTATTTGAACCTGCAGTAGTTTTGCTGATAAAACAAATGCAAATGTTTTGTCAAAAAGAAAAGCGGTAAGCAACTTCCCTAGAATTACCATTAAACTATTGTGCTCTTTAACAGTGCTAGGTGTTTTGAAGACTGTTTTTCAAGTGTCACAAAGTCACATTAAACAATCAAATCTATTTCTAGTTTATAATTCTCATCAACCCCCTCTTCCCTGCTCCCCCTATGACAAGAAAACATTTACACCCATTAATTGTGTGTTAAAAATCAGCTTTAAAGCCAGAAATTCTAGATGGATTCTTGGTGATGTTCTTCGATCATTTCCATTTTGGGGTCAGATGAAATCTTTACATTCTGACAGGAGATTAAACTCCAGTGTGTATGCAGGGGCACAGCAAACTGAGGCAACCTCCGAACCTCCTGGTGTAGCTCTTGGTCCACATAGACATCACTGACTTCTGATGTATGCTACTGCCGGAGACCCTGTTCTGATCATTCAGCTGAACTTGCCTGAAAAATGTGTTTGTTGTTCCTAGGAAATGCGCTCTCTCTCTCTCTCTCTCTCTCTCTCTCTCTCTCTCTCTCTCTCTCTCTCTCTCTCTCTCTCTCTCTCTAACAAAAAAAAAAAAAA
>JAODTR010041215.1:2500-19758 GCA_025399935.1 Amblyopsis rosae | reverse complement strand
TGTGTGTGTGTGTGTGTGTGTGTGTGTGTGTGTGTGTGTGTGTGTGTGTGTGTGTGTGTGTGTGTGTGTGTGTAATTTCAATGAAACTGGCGTGTTCTCCGTTCTAGCAAAGTCACCTACTAACTAGGCTATACTGTACTTGCCTCTATTATTATTTTCTAGTGATTTCTGTAGAGAAAGATGTTCAGATCTATTTTTCATTCTTCTAAATCTTATATGGCTTGTTTTCTGCTTTTCTGTGCTCTCCCTCTCTCTCTCTCCCTCTTTCCCTCTCCTCCTCCCTCCTCCTCTCACCCTCTCCTCCTCCCTCTCCTCCTTCCTATCTCTCCCTCTCTCTCTCCCTCTCTCTCTCCTCCCTCTCTCCCTCCCTCCCCCTGCTCCATCAGGACCACCCATGCCCAGAGCAAGGCGGAGGCAGCAGTCGCCGCAGCTCAGAAAGCCCAGGAGGAGAGCAGGATGGCCAGGCTCACCGCCAAGCAGTTCTCCCCGTCCTTCCAGCACCCTGGAAACGGTGGGTGCACACACACGCACACACGCACGCACACGTGCACACATACATGCACACACACACGCATGCACACGCGCACACACACACACACGCACACACACGTGCACACATACATGCACACACACGCATGCACACACACGTGCACACATACATGCACACACACGCATGCAGACCGCAGACGCAAATGCTCCAACACACGTGTGTGTGCAAGGATGAACACATAACATTGTGTGTGCGTGCGTGTGTGCGTGTGTGTGAGGTGTGAGTGGCAGGCGCATAAACAAAAAAGCTGGATGGTGGTCGGCAGTGACCTTTATCACCAGCTTTTCCTCCCACACACACACACACACACACAGACACACACACACACACACACACACACACACACTAACTCCCACTCAGGTATCAAACTGATTCTACAGTTAGTGATGAATCTGTGAAAGTAAACATCCATTAGTCAGATAACGATAACAAGGTAACGAGGAATTCACCAACATGTACAGTATATAAACAACAAAACAATAATTGAAACATCATGTTTCTTAGTGGGCAATTATTAAAGTGTAACTGAACCCCCGGGGTGATTTCTAAAGGATATGACGTGCAGTTCTGTTTTCAGCCCATAAAATGCAGATTTCTATCAATATTAACACCAGAATTGAGATGTCTCATCACAGATCAGCCCTGTTACTTCATTTACAGCTCAGAAAACACATTTAAGGTGCAGCTACACTAGGCTCAGGAAAATGGAAATGCAACAGTTGGTTAGCGTATTGTAGGGCATCAAGTCAACCTCATTATAAAGTGGAATTTAAATCCGTTCACTCCAATGGACTGTTTTTTCACAGCAATGGCGTGGAGCCTTAAAACAGTTCCCGGAAGTTAACCGCAAATACTAAAAGTACCCTATACATTATAAATGTAATGTAAATTGGTGCATTTATTGATAACTAATGACCAAATATGGCAGTTGTGCATCTGTATTTATCAGTTTAAATTGGAACTGTTTTGCCTCTCCATTTCGAACTTCCGTTTCGAACGCAACTCTCTCCTTCTATGGCTCTGGTTAAAACCATAACTCTTTTGCTTCCTTACATCAATATCCTCACATTGGATAAATACAATAAATCCAATACAGTCAGTCAACTTTGTGGACATTTCTTTTGAAAAACAATGACAAGGAATGAGCCGTCGAAAGTGAGTAGTCCGGCAGCTATCGCAGACGAAGGGTTAATTCATGACATAGATTAGTGTGAGGGCGTCAAATGAGCATCGGCCATAACAAAAAAACAACATGTCAACATGTCAGTTGTGCATGTGTAACGAAACATGCTATGACTCTCTCTCCCTGTCTCTCCCTCTCTCTCTCTCCCCTTCTCTCTCTCTCTCCTCTCCTTCTCTCTCTCTCCTTCTCTCTCTCTCTCTCTCGCTCTCTCTCCTTCTCTCTCTTTCTCCCCCTCTCTCTATTCTCTCTCCATCGCCCCCTGCAGGCATGGAGGTCCAGCGGCCCAAGCGGCAGGTGTCCAGCGAGCTGGAGGGCGAGGGCGTGTCCAGCGTCTCCGCGGGGACGGCCGACAGCCCCGACCTGTACGCGAAGAGCGCCGGCGGCTCGGATGACCCCTCCAACGAGGGCGCAACCACGCCGGACCTGAGCCCCCCTTCGTCCTCGCCGCCCCGCACGCCCCCTCCGCCGAGCCGGGCCTCCCAGCGCGCCAAGAACGCCCGCTTCCTCCGCCAGGCCGCCGTCGACCACGGAGACCGTGGAGCGGGCCAGGCTGAGATCCAGGTGCTGGTGGAGGGTGGTGGAGGAGGAGGAGGAGGAGGAGGAGGAGGAGGTGTCGAGGAGAAGGGCGGGCGGAAAGAGGCGGAGCCCCTGCAAGCCAACAGCTGGAGCGAGGACCAGCAGCGTGCCGCTCCGTCGCGGGGAGTCGGCCGCACGGCCAACGGACACAGACACGGACCCGCCTCCTCGTCCTCCACCTTCCCCTCCAATCAAAAGCCTCGGGAGCACGGCGGCTCGTCCAACCACAGACAGGCCTGGCGCTCTGGCCACCGGGGGGCGCACCAGAGAGGAGGCCGGCTCCTGGAGCAGGACGAGGAGAAGCTCAGCAACTACGAGATGGAGATGAAGCCTCTGCAGCCCAGGGACTCCAACTCCCAAAAGCCCCCTGGGCACAGGGAGGAAAGGCTCCCGCACGCGCCCGGTGAGGGCCGCCCGCACACCGTGCCCAGACAGAGGCATAAGACCCACGAGGGGAAGGAGGGACCCAGGAAAGACGGCGCGCGGCCCGAAGAGAAGCCCGAAGAC
Source organism: Amblyopsis rosae (assembly GCA_025399935.1). Lineage (NCBI taxonomy): Eukaryota > Metazoa > Chordata > Actinopteri > Percopsiformes > Amblyopsidae > Amblyopsis > Amblyopsis rosae. The sequence continues at coordinate 16,942 of JAODTR010041215.1, read as the reverse complement.
AAGCCCGACTCACGGTCGCTGCGCAGAGACGTCACCCTCTCCCCCGCTCAGATGTCCACCCCCATAGCTCCGGAGCAGAAGAACCTCAGCCTGGGACAGAGCAAAGGCAACTTGGTAAGACTCCCTATGATGTACATTTACGGCCTGTGTCCACTAAACACGCATTTTCAGAGACTAGGCTACAAAAAAAAACAAAAAACATTGACGACTCCAGCGCTGTTCCGAAAGTTAAACAGTTTTTAACTGATAGCGCCGGGAGCGCAGCACAAAAAACACTTAGCACTTATTCCGTTTTTGCACCGAGGGCATTCGGCACGTGTAGCACTCAGCTTCATAGGGTTTGTATTGCAAATAGGCCCTAAAAACGCCTTTGGTGGACAAAGGCCCTTACTGTACATGTACGTTTACCACCTTCGGCAGACGCTTTTTCCCCCCAAAGCGACAACAGGTCATACACCAGCAAGTGTGAGGAAACAACATTCTGTTAGAATAATGACAGCATTGTGTTATCAGGGCTAACACTACCAAAATATCTTTGCCAATTGCTAATAGCGTAAATAATACAGTGTTTCATTTCTTGAGAAAACAGAGAGAAGATAATAAGGGAATCATTGAAAACGAGAGAGTGCTATTGTAAAGCTAAATCAAAATTATACATATGGGTTTACATTAGGCCAACATTAACACTCAGTTAACGGTCAGTTAAGGTCACCTTGGGCGACAGGTGGCGCGGTGGGTAGAGCGGGGCGACAGGTGAGGTGTACCTGAGCAAGACACCCAACCCTATACTGCTCCTAGTGGTCAGGTCGCACCTTGCATGGCAGCAGTCACCATCGGTGTGTGAATGGGTGAATGTTAGGCAATACTGTGCGGTGATTTGAGTGGCCGGAAGGTTGGAAAAGCACTATATAATTGCAGTCCGTTTACCTGCCCACATTACAACGCTACTAGGAACCATACAGCAAATGCCCAACACACAACTCTTGTTAACTAGGTGTCTACGTAGAGCTACGTGAATCTGTGTTGGCGAAACGATGGAGACACATCAACTAGAAGGACACTGTTGTAGATGACGTACAGTAATGCGATTATACAACGTTTTCTATGAAACGGTGGTGGCGGTTATTTAGCCGTGGGTGACCATTCTTATCAAATTAACTCAAAAGAGAGGGGGTAATTAAGTATACAAAAAAATACAATTCATATTATTATTATTATGATTATGATTATTCTTATTATTGATTGACATGCTTTACAATATATGTACACAATTGTTTATACAGTGGCTACATTCGTTAATTAATTGTATTAATTCAGTTAGTTTATTGAGTTTCATATTATAATTAATTATATATTTTAAGTGTTTTGATCCACTGTACAGTAGGTCACTGTGTGTGTGTGACTAGCAGGGGTTTGTTGTGACATGTTGTAACAGGTTGATATGACTGAAAGGATTCTTCTCCCACTGTCATAGGGATACACGCCATCCCCACTGACATAACAGTTATCCTACATATTAATATAATCCTGCCGGGAGGGGAACTGGGTTTAACCTTGTAAAATTAAAAAATATAGTTTTTGCTCCGACCAAGCGATCAAGATAGGGATTAAACCGTTAATAACATTTTTGCTTTATTTTCAGGTCAGGCTAGATTTATATCAGTGGAGGCCGCCCGACTGCACTAATCCCACACAGTATCACAGTAGTGACATTAAACCAAATGATTAGTTATAGCTGCTTAGCGTACTGGGTTGCACTATGAACATGATTCATCTCTTTAAGTTATATTGCTCACCGCTGCTGGGTTACTGAGTTAATTACCTGTTTTTAGTTTAGTCTTGATGTGGGATCACAAACAATCCTCTTAACAAGAAGGCTATAGTGGCTCCTCTTACCTATTGCATGCATGACAGAGGGAGAGAGAGAGAGAGAGAGAGAGAGAGAGAGAGAGATAGAAGGAGAGAGAGAGAGAGAGAGAGAGAGTGAGATGGAGAGAGAAAAAAACCAAGTGGTCCTCTCTGTACCTTAGTAACAGCAGATTGGCAAAGTAGCCCCTTCCTCTCAGCGGGTCTCCCTATTGGTTAACCAGCTCTCTGTTGCTAGGGAACAGCTTATGCCTTGATTCAATGGCAGCCAATCGGTGGTTGGGTGGCAACGGTTGGGTGAAGGAGGCGGTGGGGTGGGTGGGGGACTTTTGCAGCCGCAGTAAAAGCTATGGTGATATTTGTGTAGGAGAGCTTCAGACACACAGTATATACATACGCATGCTATCACATGACGCTACTGTTAACACACTGGACACAGCCGCCACACAGGTGCAGCTGCAGGCACACTCTGGCATGGCTTTATATAGCGAAGAAAATGCATGCTGTATATGCAAGTGTAAGACCTGTCACACATTGTATTAAGGCAGGGGGTGTGTGGTCAAATGTGATTATATACGGTAGCAAAGAAAATGCATATAAGCAGTAAAACCTTGTGTAGTACTCACAAACCAAGTTGCTGTGTTTCTTAATTGTTAATTAAGGAGGGAGGCTGAGGGGCTTGGGGGGAGGGGGGGGGGTCAGTATACGGGTGTATCCTGCACACAGAGTGTGTACAATAAAACAGTCTCTGATGATGCTTTTTATATTGATTATTTAGTGATTGATTTACATTGTTTTGCATTTGCCAGTCTAAGACCTACTTTAATGATTTTGGTTATAAAGGCACTTGAAAATACCTAGTCAAGATTGTGTTATAAGCACGCTGTTATTTCTACATAGCCCTTGCTCTCTACACAACCACATTTTTGTAGATAGAGTTAAAATATCAACAAGCTTTCTCCAGAATTACTTACTATACCTTTTAAGGCCTTTCAGGGACAGTTTGTAGATATACTCATTCAAGAGTTGAAATATCAACAAGCTTTCTCCAGAATTACTTATTATACCTTTTAAGGCCTTTCAGGGACAGTTTGTAGATACACACATTCAATTCAATTACAGAATATCACATTCGAGCAATGTATTATACAGTAACAAAGCCGAAGGTACATGGAATCACATAAAAGTAGATTTTCAGCTGTAAACTGGTGATGAGCTGTTGGAGGAGGTAGCTAGACATTTCACGACCAGAGACAGGTGTGAACGCTCGGCCTAATCTTGCCAGCAGACGGTAACAATCTCACTTCTCCTTGTCAGCCAGTGCTGTTATGAGCTCAGGCCTGTTCCTGCAGTTGTTCTAGACATTTCTCCCTAGTTGGATGTCCAGTATATATGGTATATTTAAATCACTGAGCAGCAGCAAGTTATTTTCCCCACATGTAATATGATATGGGGTATAAAGTTTCTGCCTGCATTTAAGGTTTGTTAAGTTAGACACTGCGCACTATGCAATTATGAAGCTATGCATGTCCCCCATTTAACATACATATGTGTTTAAACCATGGAGACTAATCAGAAATATATGCAAAACTGTATTCATAGTTATATTGTCTTTCTTTTTAGAAAATGTTATAAACATTTCATTGCCACGGCCCTCAAAGGTAACCCATGACTCCTTGGGGGTCCCCACACCTCACACTTTGAAATATACTGTATGTAACATACTGTATAGGCTTATAAAATCACAGTTTTTTGCTAGAAGGTGTCACAGGCCAAATACAGGTGATGAAAGGGCAAGCGAGGACAGATTGTGTTCACCACTGTCCTGCTATTTGCTTATGACGCAGATCTCAGCCTAAGCCTATCACCCGGTTGGTGGAAGACTCCATTTTGGATACATTTAAACACTCTGGGCACATTCTAAGCAATGCCGCCATGCTACGTAGCAGTGATGATGATGATAGCATGATGATAGCCAGAGTCCTGTTTTCCTGCTCTCACCAGCAGCTGGTATTGAGGCAATTCTAGGATTAATATTAATTGACGTCTCTCAAGCTTCTCTACTGTAAATCAGAAATCGATGCTGCAAGTGAAGTGGTTAGGAAGACGTGGAGTGTTCAACCGCTGCTGTGTCGTCGTGGTGTTTTTATACAGAGTGTGTCCTCACAGGAAACAGCTTCTGTCAGCAGGGTAATAGGGACTTATTAGTGCTGGCAGGGCACTACCCAATTGAAACAGCAATGCTCTTTCGATTATTTTTGCAATTTGCATGAAGCGTAATCTGATAATGTAGCGCAAAATAGATTATTGACACGGATGCAATTATCAATATGAGACACAGTTTGGAACATGCTGCTGTTGTACAAAGTCTACTGCATACATGTATGTAATGTACATAACTCCTGTGTGAAAGTTCAGAGGGCAAACGTGCATGTTTGATGCTGAGTGAAATATGTTTTTCATAGGAATATTCCCTGAAGTTCAAAAGGACTTTATATCCTCATATATATACTGTATGTATGTGTTGTTTGTTATCTTTGCGGCCTATATTCTAACTCTTTCCTCTTCCCTCACCCTCTCTTACACAGGCCTACAGCCACATCCTTGTCGCCATGGTGATCCTGCTCAACATTGGAGTGGCTGTTTTGTTTATTCACTTTTTTATTTAAAACAAAGCGAGCAGTACTTTTGGTCGAACCACGTCTGCTGTGGCACTGGCAGCTACACACCGATATGTATGTGTCTGCGTGCGTGGGTGCGTGCGTGTGTGTGTGTGTGTGTGTGTGTGTGACGGTGACTGCACCAATCGCACCAGGACAACACGCAGCTCAGAGGCTCACCGACCGAGCTAACAGGAAGGCTTGTTGTGATGCGTAGTCCAAAGCAGTGGACCCTGAATCATGGATGAGAGCTGGGAAGGAAACAGACCAAATGTATTGGACCGGAATCGCCGAACTCAGTCCCGACCTGGGCCAGTCCAAACCAGACTAAACAAATCATAGTTTTCAACAGATTTGTGACTTCTGATTTATTTATGAACTATTACTATTCATTTTCTCTCATGTACAATACGATGATGGATATACTTTATATTTTGTAACAACCCCCTACACCCCCAGACCTTTATAATTGAATTCTGATGGTCCCTTTGCCTTGCTTTAACTTGAGTACTGACAGCTGAGTGTGTGTGTGCGTGCGTGTGCGCGTGCGTCCGTGCTTGCGTGTGTGTGTGAGAGAGAGAGAGAGAGAGAGAGCGGGTGGGGGAGGAGAGAGGGAGAGGATTCAGAGGGGACTCAGAGGGTCTCTAGGACAAAGGGGGAGGACAGTTTCCTCCTCCGGCTGACATCACTTCCTGTCTGCTTCGAGACGTGCAGGAGCCCACTGCCACAGCACACCTCGTCCTCCATCCACCCGGCCCACCTCTTCTCCTCTAACCGCAGCCGTCTCCTCAGCTGTCTCCTCTCATCCCTCACTCCTCGTCCTCCTCCGAGAGAGAGAGAGAGAGAGAGAGAGAGAGACCGTGGGAGTGTGGTGGGCATGCAAATGAGAAAATGTTTATGCGCGTGTGTGAGTGCGTGCGTGGGTGTGTGGGTGTGAGTGCATGTGTGTTCATGTGTGGGTGAGTGCGTGCTTGTGTATGTGCGTGCGTGCGTGTGTGTGTGTGTGGCGCGTGTGTGAGTGTGTGCGTGCGCGTGGTCTCCCAGTAGCCCGGTGACCTTTCACGCTGGTGGTGAACTTTACTGGAAGACTTCATCCGGACACCTTGTGTCACTGGTTGTTCACATCTAGTTCAGTATCAGCTGACCTCTCTCCCCACAAACAGGCCAGATTGGCTCCTACCGCTATTGAACGATTTCTCTGTTAAAGGTATGGTCAGTCATTCTTGCCAATTTCGAGCTGAAATCAAAACAGCATCGCTCCGGGGTCCTCCGCGGCGACGCCATTACACACGAAATACATTGGGAAGCAAAGCGTAGTACTACGGCTTTGTTGATACGAGCGGTGTTTGCCACTTTGTTTATGTTACTGTTTACGGAGCCAGGGCTGTGCGGGAGTATCAGATTCTTTTTTCAACACGCACGGAGAACGGTAAGATAAGGAAAATGCGATGAGATATTTGGTGAATTTGACATAACGTGTATTAGTTTACATTTAGCTTGCAATAGCCGACTATACCTTTATGGCAGTACTGCTACAAGCAGCGTTAGCTTACTCTTTAACCAAGGAGACAGAGTGAATAATGGAGCTGGCTATTGGAAAGTAGGCTGACAAATTCAACGTGGTCCTAACGACGGCACATTTTGCACCTGCGTTAACTCAGAATGTGACGCATGCTGTATTTGCCTGCAGCCTGCTGTGGAGTTTGCCAGTGTAAAGCAATTCACATTAGTCCCCTGAACTGCCACTCCAAACTTGTGAAGATGTTCTGTAACCTATAACTGCTATGACATACTTGCAAAATAACTGCCTTGTTTATATAGAGATGATTTATAAAAATACAAGAATGCATGCAAATGTCCAACTTGTTTGTTAACTCATTGAGTGTAAAATGGCTTCAGACAAATGTGACCCGTTATTATTTGGCATCAGCAGTATTGGGGGGGCATAAAACAGCAGCAAACGCCAATCTGCTTTGATTTTACAAATCTAATTCGCTATGGTGATTATTTGAACAATTTCTCTTGATCACAAAAATCAAACATACAGATAGTCTAATTTATAGAGATACGGGCTATGTGATGATGTTGATGGACAAAACGAAAGTATTTTAAAATACAAAATAATATAATGTAGTGTCCGTATCTGTCTGGTCGTTGAATTTCCTCCCCTTGCTCTGCCATAGACAAGAGAGAAGATTAACTGAATGTACTATATCTTAAATGCATACACTAAAGAAAGTTATGTGAATTGTTTGGGGGACCGGACTCTGTGTATGTCTGTGTGCGTGCACGCACGCACGCCTGTGTGTCTGTGTGTATATGCGTGTACCTGTGTATAAAGCATGTTCATTGGTTTGCGCATCTGTGTGCGTGTGTGTACCGACCTGAACAGGCAGGACCTATCAGACCAGACGTTTTCTGGCACTGCTCGTTAAAGGCAGGTAACACTGTGGAGGCACACTTTAATAAAGCTGAATCATGTCGTGCATCAGTGCATTTAGAAAACAATGGCATTTAGAGTGCTAAAATAAATACGCTTGAGGACCAGGAAATTGGAGTCCTGGAATATTTAAACGTTTTACTCGTTTTTAGGGCTCTGAGACTATATGGCATTATGGAAATTTGAAATATTTTATATATATATATATATATATATATATATATATATAAGCACATCTTAAAATTCTTAATTGGTACAAACAAACATTTTAGCAAAGTTTACCTACACTGACGTACACTTTTCAACTACAGCAGACTATGGGTGTTGTGTTGGTGTTGCCTACCTCCAAGGAGTTGTGCTACTGTACACAGTATGCTAACAGGCTGGTAAAGTTGCACCCCTCCGCCCCTCAACCCCACTGCATCAGTAGTCTGCAGCATGTCACAGCATGCCCAGCTCTCCAGTATCCATCACTGCTCTTCTTTCTTTCTTTCTTTCTTACTATCTTTCTTTCTTTACTTACATTTCTGGGAGTAAAAAATCTGTTTTGTTTCTGAGTTATGTGGAGGAAAAAAAATGAAGTGTTTGAAAGAAAACGGCCGACTACTGTATTTCTTCTACTGTAGCTCCCACCTCTAATAGTCGTTGGGTTTTTCCTCTGCGGATTATTGTTCTTTCTTTCACACATCAGCTGCTGTGGGCTTGCCTGCGTGTGTGTGTGCTTGTTTGTGAGTTGAAGAGAGAGAGAGTAAGAGGGCCGGAGCATCCCTGATGCAGAGGGATTGGAACAGGCCAGGTGGAGAGGGAGGGGTGAGGTTGTCATAGCAACACTGACAGAACTTTTCGCCATCACAAGAAGGGCGGGACCAGACCAGAGATGAGGCAGTGTTCATCTCAAGAGACCCGTCAATGAGAGGGAATGGAAGGGTGGTTGTGGGGGCTGGGGGTTGGAGCGAGCAGCAAATGGAGAAAGGCGACTAAAGAAAAGCATAACAAGACGGGTAGAAGGACGAGGAGGAGCAAGAAGATGCACAACGCCGCCACATCAAGTAAACGACACAAAATATACATATAAACTCCAGTGTAAAATAGTCTGCTTTTTCTCTAACGTCCTACCAAGTTACAGTGTGATTTCTTATTTAATCCGCTGATGAATCTTGTTGGTGATGGTTACATGCCATTTTTATTAAACGGCGTTTACATTTTTCACAAAAAAAGAAGGAAAACATGTATTGTCTCCACCATGTTCTCGTGGCGCCATCTTCTGTATCTAGATGTGAATTGCAAAATAGGCCAAAACCACTGCAGCACTGATTATAACGTCATGTATGTGTGATGATGATGCAAACAAATCGCTGATTGTTCTTTAATCGTTTGAGGAGAACGACGCAGACCAGATTTTATAGAGCCTGCCTCTCTCTATATGCTTCCATACAGACCCGTTATTAATTTCTGCCGTTATTCATTAATCACATTGACGAGTCTTTCAAAATAGTGACCGACTCTATTTCAAGGGATTCTTTTTTGCTCATGTTTTGCAATTATGTTCTACAACGTGAAAAACAACCTATTCGTCTTTTGAAAAAGAGAACAAAACAAAAATACTATAAACGACTTCTTTTATGCTTAAACATGTACGGTTCACTTTAAAAAATACAGTAGGCTGGCTATCTGAGGTGTCTGAGCCATATATTTCTATGGTATGAGCCCATGAGAAAATGTGACGGAAATTATCTGATCCAATCACAGGAGAAACCGTAAATTCAGACAAGCATTCGATCCAATCAGAGCATGTTTTTCGGGACGCTGTGCTCAATGGGTTGGTCTTGATACCAGAGTACGGGGTAATATTATTCACAGCTGTTTGTCTCGATTTCAGAACCACGGCAGAAAGAAGGGGGCGCATTACTTATTTTGCACTACATTGCGTCGCGGATATCAGACAAAGGGTCGTCTATCAGTGTTATTGTAATATATTACAAGATCAGTAAATGACGTAGCATAACTATACTCGGAGTCGGAATGCTGTATCAAATAGCACGGGTCACAATACTTTTTTCTCTCAACTTTCGTGGCACAGCGATCTCGGCTGAACCAGTAGAACTTTATTGTTCTGTTTATCTACGACAGTTCTTCACAAGTTCTGCGAAACCATGAGACTTGTGGACTCACAATACAAGGATGTGTGTCGCTTGGCTCTGAATGGGACGATGCGTGCGCATACTGAAAATAAAGTGCAATGCTTGATAATGTACAATTTTTTTAATAGCAGTGTGGGTTTTAAAATCACGAAGGCCTACTGCTTTGGCATCTAGCCTACTGGTATCGAACTGAAGACATTTGGCGTTCAGGACTTTGGGAACTGGCTGACTAGTATGTGAGAGAAACTGCGAGACCTCCGTCGTTCTACGTCGCGAAAGTAAATACACTTTAGTCCTTGTAGGGTGAGTTGGAAAATATTATGTTCTGTCAAAAAGGAAGACATATTCTCATGTATATTTTGAAGTTGCAGATGGTCTGTTTAAAAAAAACATGAACTACATTTGCACATAACTTTAAGTTGCAGTGCACGTGCGCAATTACGCGCACCAAGTAATTTTTTTTCTGAAGTAATCTTAAGAGTTACCGACTCTCAGATTTGTGCACAGTCTCACTCATCCCGCAAGAGTTGATGTGAGCGTCGCCCTATTAAGATGGTGGAGAACCGGAGCTGGGTCCAGAGGGAGGGAGTCTTCCGTTGGTTCTCCTCCCTGAGCTCAGCCCAGAGAGCCGAGTTCCTGTGCGGCCTGCTGGACCTATGCGTTCCCATTGAGCTGCGCTTCCTCGGCTCATGTCTGGAGGACTTGGCCCGAAAGGACTACCACTCGCTCCGGGACGCCGAAATTAAAGCCAACAACCCCGCCGATCTATCGGGGCTCACCGACATAACGGACGAGGTGGTCCGAAGCAAGCTACTGGTCTCTCTTGCTCTTCTCAGCTCGGACAACCGGCAAGCAGCGGGTGTATTATACCGGACTCTGACGCACATCGACACGGTTATTAACAACTATGGTCTGCCTTTGAACGACGGGCGGACAGAGGAGCAGTTTCTTTTGCTATTCACCATGGCTTCCAACCACCCAGCGTTTAGTTTCCACCAAAAGCAGGTGTTACGACGGGAGCTGAGCCAGATCCATGACATACTGCAGGTGAGATCAACATGGCAAGACTGGAGCCCATGGTCGCTATTCACCACACAGGTGTTACTTTAACACTCATGTAGACCTATTCTGGTTGACGTCGTGGAGCGCTGAGATGAAAATGTGCCTATATGCCAACACACTAGGCTACATTATGAGTATTACATTACAGCTGTTGTTGGAACGTTTATTAGAGGATGCACTAATAATCCTCTATTAACTATTGTGACAAATTACAAGGGAGGCCTACAGCTCAATGAATGGCTACCTGCAGTGACAAGTTAAACTATACACTGGCAGGTTAAAGATTCATGCTTAGAGTCAGAGCCACCAGGAAGCAACAATGTTGCATAAACATGCAGATATATTACATGTATGTGTTAAGTATTCCTTTATTGTTTTATCTACAAATTACTGTGTGAAAAGTGGTGAGGTGAAATGCTGGTAGAAAATATATTGTATTTACATCCCTTCGCTGAGAGGCTTTGGGTGAAGTATTCCTTCAAATCATCAAACACAACTCAAATATGTGACTTTAATAATTATTAAGACTTCCATTCCAGCAAGACCTGTATTTCACCTGCCGTCAATTTTGCAGCAAATTGTTTCTGCATATGAGAACAGTCCAGGATAATGCGCACTGTGTAGTATTTCTAGGAAGTTTTTATTATGTTTATTTGCAAAAAATAATTTAATCTGATTATTTGCTCCCCTGTGTGTGACTGCCTATTGTCTGCCAGTCAAGGGGCAGTAGCATGCTGTGGCAGGTTCTAAACACAATGTTAAGGTGAACACAGCTTTTACCTATACTAGTTGTGAGGTAGTGACCCTCCTGCAGTTGTTAGCAACAACCTAGCAACTGGGGTTTGTGTTTGTTTACGTGCCAGCTTTTCTTGATGAATGTGGATCTTTATGTACACAGTGACAACATTTTTTTCCCTGATAAAACATATTTTTATTGATTCAATTAAGAAACCAGAGGCTGATAAATATTTATAATTTTATACTGTACATGCCCTCTTACATTGTCATGCCAGTCATGTCCAGTCAGTGGCTGTTATGGGTATTATAGTGGTGGATCTTCTCCGACTGGGTCGAGAACTGTTGTCCAAGTCAGACCACAAATAAGCAACATAACATTTAGTCAGGGCAAAATTGATGCGACACAACAGATAAATACCGTCCACTGCCAATATAAAATAATATGATTTGCAGATAGGCCAATGGCAGTCAATGCGTTATTTATATAGTTCTGAGACAATGAAGCGAATATCGGCAGGTATCGATATATACGGTTGATATATCATCTGTATTAATGTTCTATTCTATATGCTTTATCGGCAGGAAAGAGATTCTAGGAGGATCCTCTTGAATGTGTGTGGTCTGCATTCATTGCTGTGCAGTCAACCCTTTTACACTGTGTAGATTGTGTCAGTAATCATATCTGTGTAATCCATGGAACCAGTGGTTCTCAACACATGCTTCACATTCACTGCAGCCAGTCCATTATCATCAATACCACACTTACATGCGCACACACACGCACGCACGCACGCACGCACGCACGCACGCACGCACGCACGCACGCACGCACGCACGCACACACTGACACAAGTCACTCCAGCCGGTCCATCATTATCAATACCACACCTACACAAACACACACACACACATACACACACACACACACGGTTGTGTGTGCTACTCGCTGACTGTGTTGCTTGACCTCAGGTCAGCGGTGGAGGAGAGAGTTCAGGCACGGCTGCCAGCAAGGAGGGCAGCGACGGATGTGTCGCGCCACATCTTCGCCACATGCCTCAGCATCCGCTGCCACCGGCGCCCCTCTCCCCAGACGCCATGCCCTGCAACACACACGGCTGCTGCAGGCATAAGGTACAGTATGTACCAGTGTGTGTGTGTGTGTGTGTGTGCGTTACATTTCGATACGCCCGAGTATCGCGATATTACGTTGCGCGATACTGTATCGATTCTCTAAAAACACTTTTTACCCAGTTTGTTTGTAAAAGGGACCATGTGCAAAACACATTAACCTGCTTTAGTTTTACATAAGATCATTTCCATCTTCAGTCCCTGAAGTGCTTCTGTAATTTTTTGCGCACATTAGCATTGCTAAGAGTTTTCCGCAATATATCTCCTTGCCTTCATTATTGCACTATATATTGAAATATATTGAATTGTGGCCCCTGTATCGTGATACGTATCGTATTGCCAGATTCTTGCCAATACACATCCCTAGTGTGCTTGTGTGTGTGTGTGTGTGTGTGCAGGTGTGCGGTAGTAACAGTGCTAAAGGCAAAAGCATATTTGTCGCTATCTTAAGCCCTGGACACACCACAAGCGACTAGCAGCCACGTAGTGAAAAGAGACAACTGATCGTCAATGTGATTCAGCGACTTGAAGCGATTAAACTAGTCTCAACTTCAGGCGACGTGATTGAGGCGACTACCAACCAGAGCTAAGGATATCGTTGCCTGACATATTGACTGAAACATTTAGAGTGGGAAATATATGAGCGGGTTACCTAGGCAACCAGAGCCTGGAATGTAAACAAGCGACCGACTTTCAGCTACAAAGCGACAGGCGACGAGCGGCTCTCTTGCAGTGTGTCCGGGGCTTTTACTGTGCCTTTTATTTGTTGATGTTGTTTATGTTCAGTTCAGCCGCCTCCCACAAGCTTTAATCCACTGTAATTTTAGCCAACTTTGTTTTCTGGTTTAATTCACGTGTTCCGTATTGTAGAATCCCGTTAAATAGCCTACAGTTAGGTGGTAAATTAGGAACACACTACACACGTACTTTATCTGACATCAGGCGTTGCTAAGGACAATTTGGTAATCCCTTTTGGTTATTATCCTTCACGTGAAAGATAATGCACCTTTTGTCAAATTCTACATATCTCCTTTCTTTTCGCTAGCCGCGTGCTGATGAAAAAAAGATTTGGTACTTCTACACAGCCCTGGCTCCGTAAGTAAGAACACAAACAGAGTGGCGACCACCACTCAAAACAATGCCCTTGGTTTTGCAATACATTTCAATGTGTGGGGTGGATCTTCTGAGGGAGTTTGTTTGATTTGAAGTTAGCAGGAGTTCTCAAGAATGACTAACCCTGCCTTAAAGGGTTTACAAGACACCAGAAATACAGTTACAATTGCCAAACATTTAAGTACATTCCATTTGATTACAAAATTACAAGAACGTTTCTGGCTTGGTCCTAAACCAAACACCTTTCTCTCCCAAGCTTCGTAAATAAAATCCGCTAAAAGAAATTTCCTTTCCTGAGTTTTTCAGAATAATCCAGACAAAATTAATTTTGACATTTGGGACAAAAAAGGGCACTGCTTATGTCATTGTAGACAGGGCAGCAACACAAAAAAGGAACTCATATTCTCAATATCCCCTGGCTCACACAACAAAGTCTGTCCACTTCTGGAATGGCGTTAAACCTGCCGGTCTCTAGGGCTATTGTTCTTGAACGTGCACATAGGGATCTTTGTCAAATTATAGTATACCTCCCATGTTCTACACTGTATCTACCTTTGTTTAAATCAGCATTATATAATTTTACTTATATATATTTTTTTCTTTTTAGAAATGTTTTGCTCCAAATGTATTTAATATCACAAAGTGACATGCTTGGGAAAATGATGGTCATGTGAAATGTGTTAAATTTCTAAACAAGTCTATTCCAAAGCATTTTGCATTCATGTCTAATGTTAACAATTTCTCCACCAAATAGACACGTGGTGGAACCCATAAATTAAACATTGACGAACAATAATTACTGTGCAACTATGTTTTTAGTAACAGTTGTTGTTACGGGGCTACTTTGTATGTTGGTCTGGTTTATTCCCTGTAGAATTGTTTTTAGTCTTTAATCTCTTGATATTTTCCTTTCCCCAGAAAGGTCCAAATAAAATCCCTGGATAACACCTGAGGGCAGCTCAGACTACAGTAATATTGTGCCAAAATGGCTCTTTAGATTGGAATTCCTATAAGTTCTGTGTAGTTATTTTGTATGTCAAGTCGTAGAAGCCTGTATAGCTGCAGTACTTTCCTTGTTAAGCTGTGACTAGAGATGTGTTGGGTTCATGGTCATCTGCCTGATCCACGAATGTTTCGGTCTGTTCTAGGTAAGAGGTGCCTGCTATCCTGGCAGACAGATGAACTCAAAATTGAGTGCATTATCAGCACTTTAGCTCAGAGTCATTAACTGTAAAAGTTGACTACTCATAACCCCTAGCTCCTAAAGTCATCGCTTTCAAATAAATGTGGAAGC
>JAODTR010041204.1:0-19758 GCA_025399935.1 Amblyopsis rosae | reverse complement strand
TGAATGTGCAAAAGCATCTGCAATTTGTTCCAAAACGATGAGAAATGTCCATTATGATGCCCACAAGTAACTTGATGCCATTTCCAAAAAGGACATACTGAGGTTGAAAAGTAGTTTTGAGAATGTCAATTCTCATCTGAGAAATGTACCAAAGTGAATGAGAAAAACTGTAAAAACGTGGTTGAAGTTTCCTGGAGATGAAAGTGATTCCCTGATCTACTGATTTACTGTATGTGTTCGCAGGCCTGAGCTAGGCTTTCACGAGGCGGTGGCAAATGAATACGGCACGAGGCTCAGTCCGAGAAGACATTACTGCGTTTTCATTTGGGTGCGTTTGATGTTGCAGCCTCGGGTGATTTGGACATTATTTCATGTCCATCATCAAAAAACATCACGCAAAAATCAGCTCAGTCTATTCGAAAATATGCCATCCTCAAATGCATGTGCGCACATGTGTTTGTGTGTGTGTATTTGTGTACTACTGTACTACACTTTTACTATTTTAACACATTTTCCTCATGATTATACCTAAGCTTGTCAAAGCAACATTGTGTTGCCCTGGACCTGAGAATGAGAAGAGAAAGTGGTTTCATAAATACATTAAAAAAAAGGCATTCTTGCGAACAATTTTTCATATTCTACAGTACTGTAAGTTTATATTCTACAGTCAGTTTGACATCTTTAGGCCTGAGTGGGAAATGGTGCATAATGACATTAGTATAGGCACAAAGCAAAGGGAGTTTTGTTACCTTGGGGCCCCTGTAAACACATCTTACATTCCTCTGCATTTCGCTCTGCGGTGGGAAGATAAAGAATATCTGAATGTGTCTTTTGTAATGCTCGTGCTCTGCCTTTAGGATTGCTCTATGCTGCACTGTACCACACCACATTGGCACTGGGCTAGGCTTTTACTGCTCATTTATGGTGGCAAATTAAGGCTCCAGTAACAAGGAAGTATGTCCGCCTACACAAACAGCAATACACACCAAATCAGCTCACGCGTGTCTAAGGTTGTTATGCACAGTATAGGTTGTGCTTATTGGCCATGTTAGGTTGAACGTGTGTGTGTCTGTGTTGTCAGATAGATAGATAGATAGATAGATAGATAGATAGATAGATCTTTTTGGAAATTAATTGTGTGCCAGTCAACAATGGTAACCCGCTTTTGTGTTTTATAGTTTCTTGGATATTCTTTTGGGTTTAGGTCAATTTGGAATTGCTATCCTTATATTTTGTACTTTGTTTTAAATGGTCGCAGGACTGAATTGGAGAAAAAAAAACAGATTGTTGGACTTCTATAATCAAGCCTATTATATGAGATTATGACCTTTTAGGTTTACAGCACACTCAAAAGGCCTCTTCAAGTCAAGCTGGAAAAGGCCTGATATTGCCTGCCTTGACTTGAGTTTGGGTGTGTGCTTGCATGCCTGTGTGCGTGCATATATGAAAAAGAGACCGTGTCTAAAACCTGGAGTCGTAAAATATGTCCAAAATAATCCCAGTCTAAGAAGTACAACTGTAAAACTGTCATGCTGTATCGGAAACACCTCCACTGACTTTAGAATTGAGCTGAGGTAACCTGTCACACCCATTAGGGAGAGTATTCTTCAGAGATGTTTTTTTTGTTACTCCAATGATGGTGATGCAGGCTGCGGACATAACATATACATTTTAATTGAAGGGGGTCCAGAGCAATTACATTTCCATAAATGTAAGCAATAGGTGATATGATTGTATTATTTGTTTGTATCAGCACAGTATCGTATAAGACAAGAGTATAACTGCATATATATGCAGTATGCTGTACATATGCAGCTCATTTTGAGTGTCACTTTATTTATTTGTAAATTCTTTCTTCAAAGTAAAAAGTCAGTTGAGATTGGGTTGTCATACTTGTGTGTGTAATGAAGACACACTTTGAACAGGGCACCCCACCACCAAATAATACCGTCCAAACACACAAGGACATTTGAGACCTTTTGGGTTATATTCAATATTGCTTTTATTACATTGCATTTTCATATATCATTATTCGCACAAACACCTTCTGGTCTATGATGTTTTCAAGCTTGTGGAAAACAAAGTTTTGAATGGCATCAAAGTGTATTTGTTCTTCACTGTTTACTTTGTACAGTACTTTTTAGAAAACAAGATGCATTTTAAGTGACACAAGAAAGGAAACAAATCAAACTTGTTCTTAAATCACATAAACAATGGGATAGACATATGGGATCATTGCACAAATAGTATACAGTAGACCTGATATGCTGTCTAAGTGTGCTTTTTATTATTATTGTGAGGCTGACAATGCGGTGGTGTGCATTTTTCTGTTGCTAGACTCAGTGCTGGATCAGTGCGCAGGTTTACAGCATTTAACAGCGGGGCGTCTTTGACTAATGCTCCTTTTAAAGGTGTCTTATTCACAGCTAATTTACTTACATTTACTTTATTATAATCACTCAGCCAGAATGCATTCGGTCAATTCTCAACCCAAAATACAGGATACGGCACACTTGAATGTGGGGATAATAATGTAATGTCATGGAAAATCAATGCCATTGTTGAAGCATTGTTGCATTCAAAAGATGCTCAGAGCAAAGTTCCCTTAGGCTTTGGGAATCAAAGTGACAGGCTGAGTAGAAGAATGAAATGAAAAGCCTGGTGCATAGTGCAAATATCAAGACCATCAATAGTAATAATAATAATATTTATTTATATAGCACTTTTCTTACAGAATTGCAGTTCAAAGAGCTGTACAGTGATGGAATACATGCGCAGTTGTGCTTCCCATGAACAAATACATAAATACAGAGAAACAACATTAATAAAAATGATAAAAGGAATCAGATAAAATTTTTTTTTAATGATAATAATAAAATACAATTTAAAACAGGTGAATAAAGGAATACAATAGAGATACATACCATGATACTGAAATGACATATGTTAATAAAAATGGTTAAAGGAATCAGAAGAAAGAAATACCAGAGAAATAAAAACCTTTTTGTCAGATTGTCAGCACCATGCGTATAGCACCATGCTAATCTGGTGGAGGAAGTGCATATTAAAGTAGCAGTTTAGTTATCAGTACATGTCATTTATGGATGGTTATATCCCCTTGTACCCACTAACCTCAGTGTAGGAATTACCAAGAATCCCTCGTACGCATACGAGGGTGCATTATAGCCTCAGATATACAGACCCTGCATGCATATTTACCAAACAACTACATGCTATTATAATGCTTGCTCGGTGGGATTGATACACAGACAACGAGACAATCCGCCTCTGTAATCACGGTTGCAAATGGGCCTGCCACAGGTCTTTTGCCCACCGCAACAACACTGGTACAGCGACCGGGCCATCTATGAGATTTTTATTTTGTGCATCATAAGAGGGTTAAGAATGGTTAAAATAATATCATAAAAATACATAATATGATACTGAAATGACATACTGTAACAACTAAAATAAAGTAAGAAATAAAATAAGATAACAGAATATTAAGATAGACAACAGACAAGTGTACTGTTTTCTGTAGCAGTTTAGCAGTGCAGAGTAGTGCGTCTGGATGTAAGGTAAAGGCTCCATTAGTCATGTCTGGATGTAAGGTAACAGTTACAAGTTAGCTAAAAGCTCATTTGTATAGATGAGTTTTCATGTTTTCTTTAAAGATATTTACTAAGCCGGATTCCTTGATGGCTAGAGGTATCACCGATATTCTTATTGCTCTTTTTGGTCAGATGACCTTAGTGTTCTGGGGGTTATGTAGTTGACCATTGCTTGAGTGATATTGTTTGGTCCTAGCCCATAGCAATTTATATGTAAGGAGAAGAACCTTAAAATCAATTCTGCATGCTACTGGTAGCCAGTGCAGGTTGGCCAATACTAGACTACTATGTTCTCTCCTCTTATTTCTTGTTAAAAGCCTACTGCAGAGTTTTGAATAAACTGTAATCTCTCAATAGATACAATGCCATCATATGCAATATTATCCAGGGTAGTAATGGACATTAGGCATATTTCTAAGTCCTAGTATCACAAAGATATTAGATATAATTCTTATTCTTATATATTTGATAAATATTACAATAAAATATATTATGTTTTATGGCATGACATAATGCAAATGTATTATATATTAAGATTCATTTAGCTAGAGCTTTACATTTCATTTATGCCAAACCTTTTCTCTTACAAACATTCTAACTTGGGCTGTTTTGACTGCCGTGAATGTGAATACTCAAGATTGTGATGTTGATGCATGAGAGTTGTTCTGGGAAGGAGGGGGGGGGGGGGTCAGTACCAGGCAAGGGCATTTCAATCCTCTGTGAAAAGCAGTTTAGTAAAGTACATATTGAAATACTTGTATGGGAATATGTGATGTGCATGTAATATTGAATACAAATTATGTTATACATAAAAGCAATGCATGTTATGCTGTATGGAGCTATATTTTTTAATGAAAATAAATCAATATAAATTTAAGCCAGGGCTGTGAATGCGCTGCATTGATATTTTTAATAGCATTCATGTTGCTGAAAGCAAAAACATATGAAAGCCCTTAGTGAGTAATGCCATTTCAAGAGAAAATAAACACATTGTTTTTTAATTTGAGAATAAATAATTAATAGTGCATTTGATATGCACAATGTACATTTTTTCACAATGATCCTACTTAACTACGTCAAACCCCAAGTGAAGAAGACAAGAATGTCCTTGACCATGATTTTCAAAGAGCATTTTCTATTTTCCCTTGTGGCTTTTTGGGTTTACCAGAGTTTAATGCACCATTAAAAAGCTACAGCTGGAAAAGTGAACAGGAACATGCTTAACAAGCTCACAAATCCCGTAAAGCTTGGAGCTTTGACCACCTCATGCAAAAAATAAGGCCAAACACTGTCTATCGATCTTCCATGCATTCTTGGGATGTTGCCATGACAATTTTGCATTTATTTTTCCTGCCCACAGTTAAGCCATAATTACATTGACTTCATATGGGATTCAGGATATGTAACATAATCCCACACGTTGTCTGTTGTTACCAACATCCCTGTTTATGTAGAGTAGTTCTAAAGTTACATTAATAGAATACTGTATTATCGGGCAATAACATTTTTTTAATATTTCCTCCATTATTTCCCATAGCCTTTCTGATGTATCGTCAGTGTATTGTCTCCTGGTTCTCTGCAGCCACATGACTCATTTCTTATCTTATATTATCTCAGCACTGAAGCTGTTCAATGAAACGGGGACAGAAAGAAACATCTGTTCTGAATGTATTGGGCTGGCGTATTTATTCTCCGAATCAAGGGCAAACCGTACAGGGGGCAGTTGCAGCAGAAGAAGATTCACCTCGCCATAAAGTGGATGTATGACCAGGCTGCTTTCTGCAATTGTTTTTTATTATTAATCCTCTCCGTCCCTAGTGGGACATAAGGCTTTGACTCTCTGCCTCTGCAATTGTGCCCGTCAATAACTATAATAGTTGTCCTTGAGTATATACAGTACTGTATGTTTTGCACATGTTGTCACAAGAACACAGGCCTTTGGTAATAATAAAAAAACAGCACCTGAAACAGTTGTGTGTGTGTAAATAAATGAGTATGGAAGAACGGATTAATAGAAAAATAATCATCATATTTTTCTGTTTTCGGTCTTTATAAAGACGTTGCTTTATAAAAAGTTAGTTTTTCTCTTTTAGTCCATAATTATGACTGAACCCACATTTGTGCTAGCATTATTAAAGGAAATAAAGGCAAGTTCAGGTGCCATTAGATTTAAGATAATGTGATAATTATAGGTTGGTGTGTATATTACAAGCTTGTTAGAACATGTGCCTGCAATGTTTAATATGCTCATCTCTTGTGAATCACACCATCGGAAATTATCCAAAGTCAAGTTGTAAATGAGGCCCCTGGCACCTACACACATGATGCGCATTAAAGGTCACCATTAAATACCTGCTTTTGTAATATTGATGTAACAACTTAATAACTTAGCAGAGGCATCTCTGAACTCTAAACATTATATTAAAGTACAAATGTGTCCTAGTTTTTTTTGTGTGTGCGTGTGTGTGCGCTTTAACTGCCTTTCATGCAGCACACACACACACAAATTGCAACTTGCACACTGGCTGATCTAAACAATCTACTGTGTACAGTAATTGATGGCATTTCAGCAGTGATGGCACTTTAAATGCATTGCAGCTGAATCGAAGCATATAGCTTAGATATGTTAGCCCTCTGCGAAACCTGGTTGAAACCTAGTCCTACCACTAAATGATGCTAGTTAATGATGCTAGTTAAGTTGTCCATTCCAGTGTTCCTCACTGCACACTTCTTGCTATGCTTGAGCATTGACATGCATGTGCATGCGCATCACATCAGCACCCCGGAACACAGACATGCATCCACACACGCACGCACGCACACACACACACACACACTGGACTTTTTTTTTTAAAGCTTTGCGACCGCCTCGTCCATCTTTTCAAACACTGTCCAGATGGCAGTAAAACTCTGGCCATCAACTCTCCTCTCCAGACCTGCCTATCACTGTCACTCTGGATCAGCGGTGCAGAACCCAGCCTTTCTCTCCCGCTAGTCCCTGCTGGACTGGGCTTGTTCAGCCTCGGCCCTCATATCACTGTCAACAGTCCCAACTGACAGCCTTGTGTTGCAGATGATTCCAGTTTGTTGGCCTGGCTACGGGCCGATGCCAGCCATCTTTGCTGTGGCAGTGGGTGGCTGTCTGTGAGAAGCTACGACAGGCACCTTGACCTGAAGAGATGGGTATAGCATGCCTGTATACGTACTGTATGGCACTGCAGTGGTAAACACTGAAGGAAGACAGCAGATATAGGGATGTTGGTTAGGGGAACCCTCAGGGCCATGAAAGTATTCAGTGAAGGCCCAACATAATATATGTTGTATTGATTTAGGCTATAAAGTAAACAACAAAATAATTTTGATTCTGAGGTCAAATTAAGAGTTAGTAACCAGCAAACTGTTCTCTGACTCTTAAACAGTGTTTATTTAAAGCTACATTCCATTAAAGGAAACAGGGGAAAATGAACCAATCACATGATTTCTTGTGATAGTTGCTGGACCGCCAAGCTTACCGCCAAACATATTGTAGGCTACCGTACTAGCTGTACCAACCTACTTTATGGAATTATTTATGCAATATTAGGCAATTAGAGAATCAAGATAAATTAATGAATATCAGTGAACTAAATATATATCTTTAGATTAAAATGTTTTTGTGAAATGGTCCTGACACTGATTTCATTTCGAGAATGCCTTTTCTTCAACAGACCAACACCAGTAAGGCTACAACAGCTAGGCTAGCTTATAGTTGTACCGGGTAGTCTTGCTTGAATGGGATAAACTTGTTGGATAAACTTGTTTTGGTCAGTCTAACGCGACTGTTTAATAAGCAGCTGTTAAACACCTCCACGTCATATTCTACCGTGGCTGCATGCATGCGTCAGAATGAAGACATTTGGTCTGACACGATGAGAGCAGCGCCAGCGAGTGAAAATATTCATCTTGTTTTCAACATTGCATGTTAGAGGAACATTTTGAACATGTTGAAGTGTTTGCGGACATTTTAGAGCTTCGTGATGACTGACGTTGAGTTGACACTGACGTCCTCTTTTCAAACTTGAAGTTTCGTTCCAAATGGCAACATTTGTCTGTCTTCTTTGAGATGTGGCAGGCTAAAAAGAAGGATATGAAATTGTTTCCGAAATTGTGGAGTTGTGAACAACACCGGTCAAGCTCTAATGTTATTGACGAGGATACAGTTGCCTAAGGCCGATTACAGGAGAGACAGGCCGGAGCCCGGGGTTGAAGACCCAGACGCGCGCACAGGTTATGCACCCATCCAGTAGGTGCTGTGTTCTTACTCAGGTGAGAGAGAGGTAAGGACCACGATTAGCGACTTACCGACAACTGTTTCTTAGTTGTTTTTAAAATAATTTAAGATGCTTAGTCTGTTTGGTGAGATTGTTGCTTGTCGGATGTGGAAGCAACAGGCAAATTTGTTTTGTGCGTTTGTGGAAACCTAAACCTAAGATCTAGCTTTGCGTGTGTGTGAATTTAACATTTATAGCAGTCAATGCTTACATGTAGGCAACCGATATAAGCTCACAGGTTCGGATCGCATACTTTCGACAAATTTGGTCTTTGTTGTGGTGACACTGAAGGCCCAGTGTCGAGGATCACGGTTCGCTACTGGGTTACACACACACGCATGCACACAAGCACACACACACGCACACACACACACAGCTAAAGAGTTTCTATATTTCCTGACCAGACAAGATGGCACAAATAATTTCTCTCAGTGCCTGAGCAAAGGCCTTCTCTTTCCTCTTCTGCACCACGTGTGAATTCCATCATTATAGGTGGGGTTTCCTCAGCACTCTGGGTGTTTCAAACAAACCTCAACGGGAGGTTAACTTAGCTTCTCAACCTCCCACAGAGACAGGGACAGCCAGAGAAGACGAGGCAGTAGGGATTGGAATTTAATTACAGTCTCGAAGCCCACTGAGTCCAATATGAGACAGAGGGACGAGATGTAAATCTTCGGAGCTGCCTTTGTTTGTATGGTGACTACAAGACGGAAAACCACCCAGAACCCACTGCAGAGACACTTTAGTCAGCTCTGTTTGTCACAGCGGAATCACACAGGGATGAGATTTATGAACACTGCCATGCTTACATTCAAGCATTTGTTCTTTACGAAATCAAAGTGCATGAAAAGAAACCTGCGTCGACAACAGTTTGGAAGTGAGACATGTGTTTCATAGCTTGATGTCAAAGTATAATTCACTTGTGTATTATGTTATAGTATATGATGCAGAATACTTTAATGGAATCTTTTAAAAGCGCAATCAAAATAGAATTTGTCTATCCAACATTTGATAAATCACTGCACAGTTTGAATAACTTATCTACCATTTTGTCTTGTCTGAAAATATAGCACTTTGAGTGATAAGATCTGTGGTTGAATTCCGTCTTTTTCCACATTGCTGACCGTAAACGCAATTCCCTTGTGTCTACGTGAAGAAACACGGATGGACTATTACAAGGGAACCTATGGCCTTATGATTGGATTCAAAGCTGCTCTGGCTTACACATCAAGGGAATGTTCTAGGCCGCACATTGGCCAAACTGG
The DNA here is from genome assembly GCA_025399935.1 of Amblyopsis rosae. Taxonomy (NCBI): domain Eukaryota; kingdom Metazoa; phylum Chordata; class Actinopteri; order Percopsiformes; family Amblyopsidae; genus Amblyopsis; species Amblyopsis rosae. The sequence continues at coordinate 10,572 of JAODTR010041204.1, read as the reverse complement.
CGGCAGAGCATGGGATCTGCAGAGTGAGTTAAAAGTCCTACGGCCTGCTCACAATCCATTGTGCTTCTGCCGCGGGTGGGGCACCGAGGATGAAAACCAGACTGAGAGCTCAGCTCACGGAGCTCGGCGTGAAGGAAGAAGGAAAAAAGAAAAGAATCAATCTCAAGGCTGGTTTCTCTCATGCTCTGCTCCACATGTGTACCAAATAGCTTATTGCTGGAGCATTAGGAAGTGTTGCTGCCTGGGCCGATCCCCACACTGCTACGCTAGGTGTGACAGAAACATGGAGGGGTAACGTTGGTTTGCGCCGGTGCAGACCGGAGTGTTGTTGCTCGGGGAGGGAGACCAAGGCGTTTGGCTCAGTTCAGAAGCTGCAGGGGAGGGGGAGGAGGGTGGGTGAGGTCTGTGTGGGGGGCGGGACACCGTATTGCGCAGAAATCCAGATGTAGGTCACTGCTAAAGAATTCCAGTATCCTGATGCTCCAGCCGACAGGGAGACTACACAACTTACCCAGTGTAAATAACGTCAGCAAATCACCCCCTACACCCCCTCTATTCGTAAAGAATCTGGAGGCATTTAGGCTCAGACAGCCATGAGAATACAAACCGCATGTCTTCTTCTGTTAGTCTTTCTTAAATCACCTCCGAACTGTGAAAACAAAATATCAGGGTCCATTCTGACAGGGACCAGTCAGGCAATAGACATGGTGGGCGATGTCGGTATAACCTAAATAGAGATGGTGGGGTCCAACTTGTCAGCCGTGATTAGCTTTGGCATTGACATTACACTAATATACCTCTTCAAACTGGTTTTGACAGCTGGGTTTTCGCAACAAATTGCAACAAAAAAAAGCATTTCATACCCCTTCCTTTTTGTGTCTTGAAAAGGTCCTCAAGCATAGATTTTAGGAGTTGGACAGTGCGTTACCCTGAACTTTCCACCTTGGCTCTTCACTGAGATTACTGGCACGTTGCCAGGGCTGGATACAAAAGTCCCAAACCTCAGCTGTTGATGTAGAGCTCAATGTTAGACATAGCCTGGTATGGGCAACTGCCATTGATTACAGTGGGGGAGCTGCAGCTAAAGTTTTGTGGCTACAAATGTGAGTTCCGCCAGCATTTTCTTTCCACAGCCAAAACACCGCATTCCTAAAGTGAAAGATGGCAGAGAGAAAAAAAAATCTTACAAATAAAAAAATCACAATGTGTGCATGCCAATTCCACATGTTTTCTATCCATTCGTGTAATCTCACCACTGCGATGTCATCAATCCCTTGTTTCAGTTTGGGCTTCTCTCCACCAATGCTTTATCCCGTTTTTGACGCATGCAATCTCTTTCAACAAAAGTGATGTTCTTTTTTTCTCTAGAAGCTGTGACTCTTAAGGTGTTGATTGAGTTGCATATATTACTCTTGTTTTAATGTTGTTCTGTGAATCGTGAAAATCATTTATAATGTTGGTGGGCTGAAACACAACTGTTTAGTCACACACACGCACACACACTACACAGGATACCACAGGATACCACTACTAATTTAACCACTGTCTTGATATTCATGACAACAATCAAAGGATAAAACAAACATACTCCAAAAAACTTACAAATGTACAAATACAAAAAAAAACAAAATAAAATAAAAAACACCATTTATCCCACAGATGTTTCTCTTTTTAGGCTTTTCATAAAGACATTTAGATTTTTGAGATGGGGTTTCCAAAAATCATGTCAGTACGTCGCCATATTTTATGGTAGAGGGAAATGTGCAAATGTTGGAAGGGTTCAAAAGCAAAGGAATGATCCACATAAATGGTATTGTCGCATTGGGGACGCCTAGCTACTTTGAGCTGCCATTCCTGGGTTGAGTTACTCATTCTACCGTTCACAGTGGCAAAAGGTCTGGACTATACATGCACTACTGTTGAAACCAGAGAATCAACACCTGTCTCCACTTAAAAGGTTTTCCTCAATACATTCTGGAAGTATAGTAACGCTTTCACACAACCCAATGCAAAGCATACCATGATGCACAGTATGCTATTTAACACTTTTTTTAACCCTTTAAATATATTCTATAGTGGATTTAATTATATGTGTTTTCTTATAATTATCTTGGGTTGTTACTCTACTACCTCTACTACCTGACCTAATTATGAACAGAAAGACTTGTTTGTTTGCGTAGCATTTTAGGTATGCGCCAAATCAGTTTTTTCCCTACTTTGACGAAAATCCCCAGTGAGTTTAGCTCTAAACAAAGTGCAAAGGGTGCCAGTACACAAATGACAGGTATGAGCTGTGAAATGTCAACATGACTGGTTGTGTTTATCCCAACACTTACTGCGAATGACTAGTCTTGTGAGGCTGTTATGCCAGCCACTGAGGTTAATAAAACTATCTGGAAACTATTTCAGTCCGGCCAAGTTGGTGTCACTTCAGGTATGTCTCTATTTAATGTCTTCCGTTTTATGCGGCTGGCAATGGCTCACGACCCTTTTCTGCTGTGTGTAATCAAAATGACAGCAGAGGGAATGCAATAATATGGCAGGGTCTCAAAAAGGGTTTCACTCACAGGTCCCAGAGAACCCGTGTTGTGCCAACACATGTCATGACAAACTTTGTTCTGACAAGGACCTTCTTGTAATTTACATTTGCTATATATATTAATATGCAGCATGAGCCACAGAGACCTGTAATACTATTATGAACAAATTATACCATCAGTTATATTTTGTGGTGTAGGTTCTGCTGTCAGTAAAGCATCAGTCCATTTGTTCTCTACTTTATGGAGCAGAAATCTGAGTATTAGTGAAATGTACAATTACAGGGAAAGGTCATTCCGTTGTGTCTGGCATCAATTTATATTATAACACATGTTTTTGAAAGCTGTATAGTTTGCATGCATGCCTTCTTCCCCTGCATTTAGAATATTGGTATAATCAAACATTGGTGTTTGAAATGCAGCCATCACACTGGTGAATTTGTTATACTTGTGATGTGATGTTGTTATCACTTCTGCAGAGCAGTTCGTCGGGGGACATCAAAGTGCCTGTTCTCCATGTAAAACAGGAGAAGGCGCTCTGCAGGTTTCTGAACTCATGCCACTTCAGAACGGATATGGATACCACAAGGGAACAAGCATTTCATATTGTCCAATTTATCAGCAGACGTTTATATTGGGATGCTTAGAACATTTAACATAATTACATCCGATACAATGTGATAAGAGTGTGCATATGATACTGTTTAAGAAAGAACATTTGCTTTATTCATCCTGTCGTGTTGATGTATTGTTGCTTGTATGTAGAAAAGAAATGTGATATAAAAAAATAAACATGAATATCGGATTTTATTTCTCCACATAGATATTAAATGATTGATTACAGCAGACTAGCTAATGACTAACCCCATTCTTTACATCTAAGGATTATGTACATATAAAAATCACTGGACTGAGTTGCATGCATGGTATTTTATTCTACTCCTGTAATGTTGCAAAGCCTTCAGGGTTTCATAAATGTTACTTAATCATTTAAGTACCATTCGACTAGGTAATACAGTTTCTTGTGTTGAATGGCTGATAGATACATGGTACAAGGATGACACTTTTTTAAAAACATTTTTAAATTGAAGACTATTTTTGCATTGTTCACGGTGAGTGATTGTCTGCGTGTGACGCATTAGTTATGCTGACTGCAGCATCATAAATAATATTTTACTGCGGTGAGGATATGTGTGTCCGTTAGCATGACATCTGGGTTTTTAATTCTCTGAAAGAAATCCCATATCTGCATGATCCTGCTAACACAAGCCATCTGAGGAGAATACAGATGAGAGAGGGTCTCTGTCTTGCCCAGCAAACCTCCTCCAAACAACACTGCAAGGCAACACACAATGACCTTGGTTGATTGAACATTCCTATCTGGTGTGTATTCTGAAATCCTTGCCTTCAGCGTGTGTCTAGAGTGTGTATTCAAAGAGCACCTACAAAGGTTCTGGACTGTGAAAAGGGGATTTGAAATAAAATATTTTAATATTGGAGCATTTCTGAGAACCGTCGCGGAGGATGTCTGTGGATTGATGCGTATGACTGTGAAGGGTGTGCGTCTGCGAATCGATATGATTTCATTGCACGATCATTGACTGTGGGATTTATTGCCATCGCTCATTTCAATGAGGTAACTAGTGATAGGGCAACAAGCTCACTAAGGCTGATGCTCTTCTGGGGAAGTGCAAAGACTGCCACCAGATGGTTAGGTCGGGAATGACTGGAATAACAAACAGTGATAGCTCATATGGTTGCAAGACTGGGGTTTGTTTATGTTTATGTGTGTTGATATAGACCAGAGAGCCAATTACAGCATTGGCCTGTAAATAGATGAATAAATTACACAAACATTTGGTCAACTCATTCCACAATGGAACCATTAAAACACATGTTTTACTAGACTGCACGGCACACAATGGTTTCATTCGTAACGCCTAACACAACTCAAGTTGCTGTCCAAGCTTTACACAACATCAGTTGTATTTACTGTAATACTTCATATTGATGACCTGCGGTAATGGCCATATCACATTGTCAAGGCTGATGGTTTCATTTCATAGCAATCTGTTGCCTCTTTTAGGCCTCCCCTAACCGCATGAGGGTCACGGAAATGATCTATTTAATGCCTGATCTATTGTAGTAGATGTAGCGGTTGATCAGCAGTCTTTAGCCCTCTGTGAGGCTGTTGAGGAACAAAGGGAATATGAATTATGGCTGATACTGAGCTGGATGCTGTTATGTGCTTGAGTTCAATACTGCTTTATGGACCTTTCATCTAATTCCGCTCGTTGAATACTTGCTCTTAATTACAATGGTACCAGACAGACCCAGACTACAAAAAGACCTTTGGGCACAGGAATTAAATGTAGTTAGAAAAGACAAATGTGATTAGCTGAATAACCATTTCTGCATTCTATCATTATACAATGAATATGAGTCATAATGAATACACATAACAAAGGCATGTAACCATCACAGAATAGAATGTCTACCAAGAAGTAGGCATATGTGCATTTGAGATACCTGTCTTTTGAATAACAGCCCTTCCCTCCCCCTACACAAAGAGACACATATAGCTTGCGCTACTCATCACCTCACATACGCAGACATGCATGGAATAGGACAATGTAAAGGTCAAACGACATAGCTACATGTGTGGAAAAAGCACTCATGTATAAAATAAAATAAAATACATTGTCCGAGACACATATAGCCAGCTATGGATTAAAAAAGAAAAAGCAGTTGATTGACTGAGGCATTGGCACGCGGCTGAAAATAAGTGCTGAGTGTAGGTGAACTATTCTCAAGACCTAGCTGATAAGATGACGCACTATCCTCAATATAGTTATTTTCTCCCAGGCCTTCTGGAATTTTCAATTCACGCAATCCGGCCAACAAACCACTTAGCGTTCAGCCCCCATCTTATTGAATTGTATAGTTCAGAAAGCAAAGAAATTCAGGTTCTGTCATACAGTAAAACGCTGCAGGCTAGTGCTGTGCAATAGAATAATATTGCTGTGAGTCATCTGAATTGGAAGCTTTTGCAAACTAAGCAAGAGCGCCGGCGAAGAGAAAGGAGGGCTAGGAAGGAGAACTTCAAACAGATTGATGAAACATCATGAAAGTGAGTGTCTCTCCTGTGGGAGCTCATCACCTCTCGCCATAGATATTAGGTGCTCTGAGAGCTGCTGTGTGGGCAAGTGATGGGGTGGGGGTAAGCCTGGCCACTGTGTTTGATCTTAGTTACAATCATAATTAAGCTCCTAATCACTAATGTCGGTTTGTTAAAGGTGCACCTCTTCATTTGCGTTTGGAGACCAGCATTGGCTTGAAACTTTGGGGTTTGCCTGCAGTGCCATAGCGCAATCGAGGAACCTTTAACTTTTGGCTGCATGTCCAAGAGAAACAGCTCTACCCAGGAAGGCACTTCAGCCTGTCAGTCAGTTCTGAGCCTCAGGTCAAATCAAAAGGGCTGAGCGACGCCAGCTACAGTGCACGCAAAGGCTGGAGGCCATTCTCTCTGATCAGAAATCCTCTACATTCTGTGCATCGTTTAAAAAACAATGGCTAACCATTGATTACACACACACACACACACACACACGTGTGCACATTAATATGCTAATCTAATGCTGACATTTATTTAATTCCAAATTCAACATTTAGCCCAAGAGCAAATGAAGGAGAACCTGCCAGCAAGCTTGATTTGTGCGGTGCAGAATTACCACAATGGCCAAACCCTCCTTTGTGTTACAGACTGGTTCAACTCTGCTATCTGCAGTTTGTGAGACCTCTCGCGAGACCTTTTTATCTAAAGCTGTGCATGAGTCATGACAAGCCATTTGTCAGAGCGACATTATACAGCCTAAACCCAGTGCCATAAATGATTATGGCCAGTGTCCTGTCATATCTGTACTGGGATTACTTGGACTTTACGACATAACCTTCCAGGTTAGACATTCACATAGGTCATTTGCTGTTGTGTTTGCATTAGTGTGAGGGATTTATGTGGTGGTTGCTCACTGTCCACTCCCTATGCAAACAGTTTTGTGTTCCCCATGCACAGAAGGAGAGACTGGGAATTTTGGGGAGGGGGTGGGTGATGGTGATGTAACACTCCGCTAGAATGGGCTGGGAGCAAGCAGACATTTAAAGGAGCTTACTGAGGCTGGAGCTTTCACTCTGGCTTTGATTGTCTCTGCTTTGATCTGGTTTGGGCAGCCATGGTGTGCAGCGCTATCCCACCGTAATCTCTACCATCTCCACAAGCTCCAGTCAAAAAGACACCCACTGGATGTCTCTGCCTGTAAGGGACCATTGGTTTTATTCAACCCCCCTCCATTTAAATATGTGCAATAAAGGAGAATAATATAATTTTTAAATGTAAGATTCGTCTAGGGTAGCTCTGGCAAGGCAGTACAAACCCTGTAAACAGTGAGTCAAACCATCTTGTCGCACTTTATAGATACCGATTTTATCAATGCAAGACCTTGGTGATGACCTTGGGCTTAATTACATTTTTGCCGTCTATTTTGCATCTAAAAAACAACAGACTGCAGCAATGATCTGTCTTCTAGAGAGAGACTGCGGAGCACTGACACGAGCAGAACTTCAAAGGGATATCAGGCATCTATCCCAAATTAGCTGCCTGCGCAACTGTCTGCACTTACTGAGCGACCATCCTCTCTCAGTAAAAATACATTATCTTGCGGTTGTTAAATTACAGGCATTTATATTGTAGTGAACCAAGGAGCCGTCCAAAGAACAGAACAGCTGGAATTCTCCTGCTTGAAGCCACAATGGAGACCGGTTGAAAGAATGAATAGAGACAAACCCTTGTGTTTTTCAAATCAACATTCCCAGACAGACGTACAATATATGATACTTCTTGATGCCCGGAGAGCATCTAGTCCAGAGCTCACAGAAAGGAAAAGGGCATCCCATTGAAAATACCAGGTTCAAATCCTTGGAAGGCATATGGGCTATGATGTAAAAATGTGACTTGGCTGAGCTTTAACATGCCTGGCACAAGCGTAACAACATACCCGTTGTTCATTGTTCCAAGTTTTCAGGAAACACCAGGCATAATTTCCCTCTAGTGTCTATTTTATTTTAAACATATTGAAGTTAAGACGATTTACAATTTTTCATTGCTCACGGTAAACAAAACATTATAGTTCCAAATGCAAGTCATGGTATAACTGACCATTAGTTCCTTGATATGTATTGTGTGCATTGACACACACTTAAAAGACCTGTTACACAGATCATTTGATTGGTATAACCTGCCAGCTCCATTAGATCATTAAGTACAGTTTGCTAGCATTTGCAGTGTAAGGGACAACAAAGCCAAACTCTACATCAATATTGAAGAATCTGATCTGTCTACGCTGAAGAAAATAAAGCAGTCTATGGTGCTATCTTAATTACATAAACAAATGCATGATTAATAGTTGAAGTTGCAATGAAGGGTACACAACAGCTGTTTGGGCAGGCAGACACAGCTGTATACATGTTTCTTTTGCACACTAAATCAAATTTCCCATTGTGATCATCTGGAGTGAATTATATAGAGGGAGGGGGACATTGACGCTTTGATATACAGAGGAGGAAATGGGTAATGTCCTGGAACTGCATGCAACATCCTAATAGGAGCTGGTGATTGATAATAAAGACCCTGCCAGACAATCTCTCTGCTTTAACCCTCCACCCTTTTCTCTCATTTCATAAACAACTTGCAACCCTGGATTAGCGCATGGTCCGTATTTTTGCTAGCAACGCTATGGTTTAAAAATATACAATTTTTTAAGCTACTAAGTGAAAAGGGTAAGATGCATGGAATGTGTTCTTAATGGCTATGGCAGCAGGCCTACCCCCTTCTATAAAGGAGATTATTATTAAGGGAGTGGGGTGGGTGATTCTACTCCTGGTATTAGCCTTGGGGTTAGAATGCCTGCCTGCATGTGACATTTTAAAACCCTGTAACAGCAACTTCAAGGATGTGATTAAAACTGAAATGAATGTTATGCACCTAGACCTTATGATTATTAGCAGTTTGGGTGTTGTTACTATTGTTGTTAATAATAATAATTAAGAAGTTTAACAGAGCATACAATATGGTTCCTGGACTTAAGTCTTCACAGACCAAAAGTAAAAATGGGAACGATATGGCTTTTCATCCATTCATTTAAGAGCATCAATCATTCCCTTTGAAGATTGGCTGATACTGTTTGCATGCAACATAAGAGAGAAGATATGGAGAGCAGCTGGTCATTTGGGAATAACATGACATGCATCCAGGGATAGGGAATAGGAAAAATTAGAAGAGTGAAAATAGATTCTCTAAAATATATATTTACAGCCTTCCGTATATGATAAATAAAATAGACATGACAATCTTATGATGAAACACCAAGTGCAGAAATTGATCAGAACATCATCTCTGGCAAAGGAAAAAAACAGTGTATGTTGACGTGTCTTGTAAGGGAGCCTGCATGCAACAGAGCATTGCTGCCCTCTGGTGTTACAAAGTTACAATAAAACTATCAAACAGTATAGGGGTCCTCAGAAGAACAGGGCTGGTATATGATAACATTTATTAAATACATCTAGGAATGTAGATATTTTTTTGTCAAATCTTGTAATTCTATTTCAAGGCAAAACAGGTAGAAGTCAGCATTAATGCATTTTAAACTAAGCATTCATTTAATTGGTAACATTGCACAAAAACCCCAACCTTTATCCTGATGTAAACACAGCGTTATATGTGCAGAGCCACAAATGGCAACAGCTAACATTCAAAGTTAATCGACTCCATTATAAACACTACGAGTATTCCCTTACAATACATAGTCACAGGTACAACATAATATCACTGTTTATTAGGTGATAACTCTAGGAGGAAATAGTGGGAAAACGGTTCAAGTCGTTTTATTTTCAGATTAATAAATAATAGCGCTCAATGTATGTATATCTTGTGTAACTTCCTCTGTTTGATATCAGCAGATATTAGGCTGATATGAGGAACTGTCCTCATCAGATCACACGACCCCCGATGAAACTTCCTCTTTTACAGCTATCTTTATCACCTGCTCTAAATTACCACAGAGGGAAAACTTGGCAATACAAATGCTTTGGATTTGCATCTGGAACACTTTAAAAAAATGTTTGCAATCTGAATCAGTAAATCATGTAAAGGTAGCCTAGGCAACTTTGAGTCATGTGACATACTGTATACATCTGGGTATTTGGTCATGTACGGAGGGGAAGAACCCATCCTTTTATAAAAGCATTAATGCATACATACATACATACATACATAAATTATGCTGACACCTAGGGTACAGTAGATACCGCTTTACCTTATTGGGAAATGTGGCCCATCCACACTAAAATATAATGATGCCGATGCAGCACAAGAGACACCAGATGCAGATAAAACAACATGATTATTGCAAGGTGTGCCTTGGACAATAAAAGGACACTACACAGTTATACGGTATCACCATCTCACATTTTGAGGGAGAATGCTTTTAATGGTAGGAATGTCTACCAGAGCCATTTACCATACATTTCTGTGTTTATTTCACCACATTTCAGAGAATTTGACAGTATGGCTACATCCAACTGGCCTAACCATAGATCACGTGTAGGCCTATCTGGTTTAATGTCATTGTTACGAGTGAAATAACCATAGTTCAGTGCATACATTTCAATATGTAATGTAAATACACATTGTATAGTGGCCTTTTATTGTGACCAGTCAAAGGCAAACATGCACTAATCAAGATAATTTTGTGCATATATGTCATACCTCTTTGACACATGTTGCTCCTTCTGTATGCCAAGATGAAATACCTTTGCACGCGTTCAAAAGTAAATAAAAATATGTAGTTATGTATAGTCTTATTTGATTTTAGCCATTAGTTAATTCACATTGAAGAGGGCATTTATACGTTCCTACCCTCACCTATGGTCATGAAGGGTGGGTCATGACCGAAAGAACAAGATCTCGGGTACAAGCGGCCGA
>JAODTR010041193.1:12500-19759 GCA_025399935.1 Amblyopsis rosae | reverse complement strand
GAATAGTAATTTACCATATTAACTATGTCTAGACTGTATTTCTGATTAATTTAATGTTATCTTCATTGAAGAAAACTTTTCTTTCAAAAATTAGGAAATTTGTAAGTGACCCCAAACTTTTGAACGGTAGTGTATGTATTAATTATCAGGTCCAGTTGGTAAATCGCATTTACCGAGAATCATAGCATTTATGTCAGACTCGACCCAGATCCGAGTCAAACACTTAATGTTGGACCCAGTCGGGTCTCGGGTCAGGTCTCAGAGGACCTGTGAAGACCTCTACAGTCCAGCCTACTGCTGGCCTAACTACTGTGGTATTACCATGGCGTGTGTGAACAGGTGCAAGTGGTAAATATTCTTGTATGTAGCTGCATGTGTGAATAGAGAAAATCTCTAGCTGTACTGGCAAAATTATACAGGTAATTTACCAGGAACTATGTCTGAAAAGGGCTTAAGCCTGAGGAGGAAGTAGGCTACATTAAGGTCTAATTATCTGTAACAATTCATGTTCCTCATTCTTTGTTTTTAAAAAAAAAAAAAAAAAAGTACAAAGCAAAAGGTGTCATGTTTCAACAAGACAAAAACCAAGCCAGCCCATTTTGATAAGGCAGAGTGTAACCCAGTCCAGCTAGCAGTGGTGTGCATACCTCAGCAAGAAGGAGAAAAAAAAACAGAAAAAAAAACACACCTCATGCATAAAGGAATTATGATAGCAATGGGTGTTGCTTACTCCATCAAATAGGATGCCTCTTACCCAAAACAGGCCTACATCAGGCTAGACTGCTATCTTAATACTAGGATCAATTTAATGAGTTAAAAAAAAAAAAAAAGGTTTACAACACTAAACATCATCGTAAAATTACATAAAACATCATTAATTAACACTTTAAACTGTAATGCCCCCCTGTACTTAACATAATTTGAATCTGTACGTAGCCTAACCATTACAATTCTACAAGATAGTAGATTATGGGTTATTAAGACTTTGATATAGAATAGTCTCAAATTGTGGTTATGTTCCATCAGTTCATGGATATGGTCAAGGGGGTTTAATGTGGCCAGATAATCTACAGGCACAAGCCCCAGTCCCCTGTGACAAGTTGCCATATGAAATATGACCACAAAGATGAGACCCTCACCTCAGGGGCACATTTAGCAGTATTTCAATGACGCCACCAGACTCTGGTTCCTTCCACTACATTCAATCTAAATTGTTCATGCTATTCTCTGATACATCTTTCTTGTAATTTGGTTAGTTACCATGGCCTATCTGAAGTTGTTACTGACTGATAGTCTGAGGAAGAGGCTAATATTCTAGGGTGAAAACATGTAGAGCAACCACAGACAGATATCCCTTTATAACATTCTCCCTTAATAAACTCCCCTGCATCTCCCTCTCTTGTCACTGTATCTGAATGACATCACCCAAGCCTGCGTTTCATTAGTTTGACTGTGTGGCCAATGGCTATGAATGTTAGAGATAGAGACCCTACATAATTAATGTGCAGTGACTTCACAGAGTTAGCCTATAAGACACACATAAAATTCCACATGAATGGATGGTAAATGTACTATATTACAGGGCTGCTTGAAGGAACAAACTGTCCTGAGAGATTTTAAACTAACTTAAAAAATTAAAACAAAACAGTCCCAACAAGTTAAAACCCATGTTGTTGTACATGCTATCATTATCTTAGCCTCTTGTCTGTGTTGACAGTTTCATGTCAAACAGTCTTCTCTGCAAAAACACAAAATAGAATACTAGGCTACAGTTTATAAAAACTAAACACTGCAAAACATAACACCAGCTATTTCAAACTTAACATGATTGCTCATATTTTATATAATAAAGTAGGCTAGAGGTGACTTTAAGAACCTCTCTGGTCCCAAAACTATAGCATAAAGTTGTTCTATCTTATTCCCCTGGAATAATACATTAATGTATCTATGCATCTATAAAGTAGACTGTTTCATGATGTTCTACACTGTAGAGTTGTGTTAAGCTCATGAAGCACAATACCAGTAGTCTAGCTGAACCACAACAAAACACTATAGTCATAAATAATAACCTTTATGATTAGCAATAAAAAACAAATAACCTGAATAATAAATTAACATTTTATGTTAGGCAGTCAATAGGCCTCAAATCAACAGTTGCACTATAGAGTGTGTGTGTTTACTGTTGCTTCCAGATACTGTTGCTTCCAGTAGCCTAACTTCTCCTTTCCATGGTAATCTGGTCTATTGATGACCAACCTAGTCTATTATTATGATGACACACTCACTATCTGGTAAAGTGGTCATGGGTTTTTCTGAGTTACTCAAGCAGGGTCTAGCTAATAAAGTGTGTCCATTCAAGTCATTGACCATTCATAAAGCAGTGGTTTTATGCTCAGTGAGGTTACATATTGTCGCTGTTCAAAATTTCACCCAAATAGTGAGAAATAGCTAGGTCATGATGAAAATGCAAGTCAATAGAAATAATATTCAAGAAAAGTACACTGACTTAGAGAATGAGATGAATAAAAACAAACCTGTGCCCAATTTATGAAGGCTAGAAATGAAAGAAGACTTTGTTTCCATAATACACAAAACATCCACTGATATGCTCATGCACATCAGCACTTTGAGAAGTGAAGTTTAGGGGCATAACCTCAGCCTTGTGAAGCTAAGACACCACCAAAACCACCCTCAAAGTGGCTTTGCAGTAATAGTTATTCTTAAACATGTTATTAGGCTGGGTTACAGTTCCATATCCTATTTAACCTACGAACATATTGGGCATTTACAAAGAAGCCTGGCTATTGTGGGACTATAAATCCCAATCACATGTACAGCATTTAGCAGAACCTTTGTCCAAAGCGACACAGTTTAGATTAGCCAAGAATACACTAGCAGTCATAAGCAAACAATATTTTATTTATAATAATGACAGCATCATGGAGGCAACCACAGGTTACATTACCATTACAATGCAATACTCATAAAAACTACTAGCCTAAATAATGAAGTGCTTAATTTTAGAAGCAATGAGATTTATCACATATACATTTGTGAATATAATGACATTATTCAAGCATCAAAAAGGGCGCATTTATAAATTAAGTAATCCATTCATATCTCATACTATTTGATCTACCACATATTATACTTCTTTTTAACCAGACATAAATACATTTTAAGCCTCCAATAAATCGACCAGTTAACGTACGGTAAAGTTAAAATTGTTTCCCAAAAATCGAGCACGTTTGCTCAACGCCAAATGAATATTGCATGCCAGTGATTGACGGGTCGGTCCGTGCTGGAAACAATAATTGATTGTCACAAACGCAGAATGGACAGACACACACTACTTTATATCACATATTTTTAAAACATGTATTGTGATATTAAATCGGCAATGATAGCAATTTAGCTGACGCGTTAAAATACAAGATATGTGGGCGTAGGCATGAGTTAGTTAATTAACCTACAAAGTGACTACCAGTACTACGGCGAGTTTACCTTAATTTACTGTACTGTATTGGTTGTGCCAGCTAATTTATTAAAATGCACATGTCCAAATAAAAAGCTGCCAACAACTTATGTAATATGTCACTTACCTGCAACCCAGTTATGTGTCTTGGTTAGCTTGGTAGCTACGGTAGCTACCGTACTATGCTGCCTGGTTCTCGTTTCAATCAGATTGATGTACGGTACGACACACACCCTCTCTACAGCTCTGGTTAGCTCTTTTGACGATGTAGATCACGACTGAATATTTCCCATTTCGAGCATTGCCTTTATTCTCATGCGGTTGACCAGGAGGAGTCACGTGTCATTACGTTTGTATCAGTTATTTCCCCACGCATTTGAAGGCTTACCTTTTGCCACACAACCACAGACAATACAACAAGCCGAACTTCCGGGTAACGCTTCCGCATATCCCACGTTACCACAATTTGCGTAGTACCGTACTCCAGTGTAAACGAGTAATCTGTTAACATAAATACACTATCTATGTCAGTCCAGCAAACAAGACAAATGTAAGCAATTGAAAAAAACGAATAATATAATTTGGCCAGATAATAGGCTAGGCCTATCATAGCATTGGATAGGCCTACTTAAGCCATTAAGAACTTTGCCTGCAGAACACATTTAGAAAATACAATGGTAAAGTATATTATAGGCCTATATATGTGAGATTACGATGTCGTCATAGGCAAAATATGTTATCATATGTGTAGCTATTCTATCGATATTTACTTTTTATCATTCTTAATCATGACACAATTATATTCTTACCCAGAATATTAAAGTGCAATGTCTACGATCCGTTACTGCTTCTTATGTTATTTTCTCTTTTGTTCTCCTTTCACTTGACACAAACTGAGACTTCTAGGCTATAGATCATGGTAACTTCTCTCTCCCCTTCTCTGTTCCTCTACAGCTGTTAGACCCTCCCCCTGTCGCACTCTCTCTGGAAAAGGAATGACACCATCCTTCCAAACATGTTCTTTCTCGTTTGACTTTTGCGCAGGACGTGTATATTACTATGTAAACCCCCCCCCCTCTCTCTCTCTCACACACACACACACACACACACACACACACACACACCGCTCTTTCCCCCCACTCAGTGACTGCTTTTCAGCCATGAGCTCTTTCCTTTTTTCCCGTCTAACCCTCTCGCTGGATTCTTGCAACATTCTTCGTTCTATGACATCAACCCTGCTGCCTTTCCTTGTAAGGTCAGAGTGAGGGAATGAGGGAGAGAGGGAGGGAGAGATAATGGAGCAAGAGGCTTGATTAGATACAGACACTGAAACTGGCTGTTTTGGTACTTTCGCTCTGAACATAAAGTTGCAGCAGCAGTGTTATACTTATGTAAGAAGTAGTCTATGCCCATCTCAGGCAATACATTGGATAGTATGATTTTGTTTTACTATAGGGTTGTGTATTTTTGTTTGCAACAAGTAATGTTAAAAACCAGATGTGGATGTAATTCTGTAATATTTTGTTGTGTATTTCTGTCCATATCACTAGGGAAATGAGAATGGCAGGGCCTGGTTTGATTGGCATCTTTGTTAGGATGTGTGATTTAGTGAGAATCCAGTATGGGTTGTTGGATTAATGGTTATTAAATGTACCGTATACTGTATCACTCCTACCTATTTCTGTTTCTCTTCGTGACAAGGGTGTGGTTTTAGAAAGGGTGACACCTCCCATCCTGAACATCTGCCACCTCAACTGTACAGCTTCCCTTCTCTCTCTCTCTCTCTCTCTCTCTCTCTCTCTCTCTCTCTCTCTCTCTCTCTATCTATCTCTCTCTCTATCTCTCTCTCTCTCTCTCATACACACAGTGAAATATTGGATATGCATTAATTTAGGCTGTGATACCAGAATTACTACTAGCCTATCTGTTAGCGGGTGTGGTCACCAAGGTCTTTGATAGCTTATTGTCCCTCATGGAATGTTTTCAGTCTGCGACCCCCAGCCCCCTCCCCCTACCCCCTACCCCTCGACACACACACACACACACACACACACACACACACACACACACACACTCACCACTCCCCACCCTCCACTCGGTGAAGAATGCAACAATTTCCACATGAAAACTTTCCACATAGTGTAACAAAGGTGGCTATAGCATCTGTGATGTGTTTTTAACATTACATAACATTACTCTATTTCGATGAAAAGGAGGACTACACTTTCCTCGTGTTGCAAATGAAGAGAACTGGAGTTTGCGATGTTAAAATATATAAACACTTACCCTTACAGACAGCCAGAGGGCGCCAGAAGCGGCCAGATTGTTATAGCCAACAAGCTGGAATGCGATCAAACACTGGAATGAATCCTGTGTTCCAATATTTCGATATGTCAGTCTCTCCCTCTATCTCTCTCTCTCTCTATTTCACACTCTCTCACACTGTTGCTCACACCCACTTGGCCGATGCTCTCTGCTCTCTGCACACATACATAAATTCTGCTCGTACATGTCTTTCCTGTCCCCTTCTCTGACTTCCTCTGCTCGTGTGAGTCATTACCTGCTCACATCACAGGCCAGGTCATTTATGATCTGAGAGTGTAACTCATTTCCTGTCTGTGTGTCTATGGTGTCACATATATTGCTACACACTTCATAAAGGAAAAACAGCACTCACACATGATATAATGTGTCCTGCCTTTGCTTTATTTATTTTAAACATAATAATACATACAAATAATAATAATAACAATTAAGACATCAGGTAAGAATTTTGAGTCAAGTGATTGTGTGACAAGGGATTTGTATTTTCTTCTCTTTAAGAAAAACACTTGCCAACTGGCTTCCTTTCAATGCAGGTTCAGACTTCCCCACAAGAGGTCAGGCTGTCACATTCTCCGATTGAACTATACTGTATGCACCTCTACAGCTGCACACAATTGGACATGGCTGTGGAACAAAAAAAAAGAAAAGAATAATCAAAAGAAATCATATAAAAAAAAAGTCATGCATTGTTATGAAAAATGTATGACCTTTTCAACAAACATAAATTGAGGCAGACAAATAAAAGAATAACTTGAAGACAGAGAGGCTTTGCAAAAGATAATTACTGTAGCTGACTAGGTGAGGCATTACTGAGGGAGAATGTAAGGCAATAGTGGAGGAGATGGTACGAGTATTGTAAATTATTGAGGAGAGCTGGGAACCCCTTAGAGGAAAGTGTTTTATTTTAATCTTGAGTGCACACAAACATTTGAGACAACACCCTGCAGAATACGATAAAACAATAGGCCAATAAGAAGTCAAATATGTACTGAGGAATTACATTACATTGGCAGCCTCCATTTCCCAATGTGCTAAAATAGTATAAATTACATAAGCACGGTCATAACACCTTAGCAGACTGTCACTTCCCCAAATAACATCTTTCCCGTCCTTGTACTTCTCCAGAGACTCCTCATCTCTGAAGCAACACTCTCCTTATTCACATATGTTATTGTCTTCTACATAAAAATTGTCTACAATGAAACCCAATGACCCCAACCCCAACACACTAACAGATACATACATACTGTACCCAAATCCTAATTTTGCTAAAGATTGAACAGGCTCCTCTGGGATTAACAGGTGTGGCTCACATGGACACATGGTAGAAATTTAATTCTGCAAATATACACTTGAGCACACAGCATCACATGTATTGTACACACGCACACTTACACACACACACACGCACACATCTAGATTCTGCAGAATATGGAGCAGGGCTGTAACAAATACCAAG
>JAODTR010041193.1:0-7500 GCA_025399935.1 Amblyopsis rosae | reverse complement strand
GCTTGTTTACATTTACATTTAAAGCATTGAGGCACTTTAATTAAATGCGACTTACAATAAGTGCATAACAGGTCACACATTGTGCATATAGCTCCTTAAGTTCCTTAAGCATTACCATTACATATCAACATAGGCTGCTTACCATTAATTCTCATGAAATAATTACTAATGCTACATTGTATTTGCTTCCTACGAACCAGCTATTATTTCTACGAGGCATGGTCTTGCAAGGGGAAAGCTGCATCCTGAGCAGACTGCGAGGCAGGGTTGTTATTGTTGTGAGCTGGCCCAGAGGCGTGGCTGCATTTGTCCTGGGTGAGAATAGCTTCAGTTGCGTGCTATTGATCGGCCCTCTAGACTGCAGTCCACTCTGCCAGGCAGAGATCAACAGGACCGGATCAGTCCCTGCTGCCCAGGAGTATGCCTGATGTATCTGTCTGCCCTCCGGTAACACTATACCCCACCCCCCCCCCCACACACACACACACACACACACACAAACACCATCACATCTAGAGTGTGCTCCATGGGCAGGCTATCATGTCTCCTTGTATCTCTCTACACTACTACAGTACTGTATGATTGGCTTGTGAATCAACGTGAAACTATATAGGCTAGTGTTAGCAGTCCTCTGTTAGCTGTATGAGCTGGCGTGCTGCCGTTTGCTTCAGGCCATTTGACTTTGACTCTGACCTCAAGTGTAAACACCAAGGAGGCCATATACGACATGTTAACGTATCCTTACGTTGGTAAGACCTGCACCTGACTTCCCTGTAGCAGGCAAGGATTTTATGAATCCTCAACCTCTGTCTTTATTCTCATTTGTTAAGAGTACATCCCCACACACTCTTCATTGTGGATCAGGTGGGACATATGGCAGATATACATGTGCTAGCAAGGGTCTAGTACAGTATTTGTAGCCTGGCTCCGCCCGACTTTTGCTTTCAGATCAATTTATTTAGCTGAGATTACAGTCTGGAAACCCTGTTCGCGTCAGCGTTCGCACAGCAACACTGCTGGCGGCACAATCAGCATGGGCTAGGGAGATGACGTTGAAGTCAAGCGTGTTTCAAAATGGTGGTAGATGAGGCCATCAAAACAATTGTAGCAACGCTGATTGGTTCACCGCTGTCCAATAGTATCGAAACGAGAGGTCTACGCCAAGTAGGAGGATACGACTGCGAACACTTCCCAATGGCGCGTGGCCAGACCTATTCACAAAGTGAATATGGTCTGGTTACACCAGGCTACATTATTTGCCTCTCTCATGCGAATCAGGTTGTGTACTAAATCTCACACACAGTCCCGCACCATCTGACTTGCTCCACTGCCGAAATAGCCAGAAGTTTTTGTCTCATGCTGTTTACATCTGCTGAACACCTACTGACAAGCAGGCAGGTGCTGTGGAGATGATCACATCACCATATATGTGCTGAATGATAGATATGAAGGAACCTCAGCTTCTGCATCTATTAACCAGGCTATACGCTAACTTGCTGTGAACAAGCCAGCTGATGCTAACATTAATCACCATATAAATTGGGGCATGCAGAATATATCTAACTGCAATGGTTTGACCTGCCGAGGTTAAATTCTAGAGATGAATGTGGGACATGATGGTGGTGACTCTCACCTGTTTGTGCCATCTTTAGATAGAAATATTATCTCTCTCTCTCTCGTACTGTGTGCTGCTGACACCATTGATTAAATAGGTACAACACAATGAGCTAATTCTATTAATGCATTGGCTGCATGTGTGCGTGTGTGTGAGTGTGTCTGTGTGAACTATAACAGCTCACAGCCACACAGAGCAGCGGGCTGATTGACTGGTCAACGACTGGACTGGACATAGTGATGGACTGAAGGCATCATGCATAGAGCCTCTCGTGTGTGTACCTGTGAATGTAACCGCCATTGTATGACTCGTTATAAATGAGTGGCTGTGTGTGTGTGCAAAGCACGTCGTGCCTCAGTGAACACTGTGACTCAGCCACACACTGAAGTGACATTACGCTTAACGCTGTTAAAGAGAATATGGTATTTCTTTATATTGCGTGTGTGAGCGTGGGTATAGATATAGATATTCTTTCATGCTGTATATTGATTGTCATGTCTTTGAATATAATGCTTATACACCATATTTTTTATATATATATTATTGAAGATATAGAAGATATACATGAAGATATATTGAAGAAATGCAAACACCGGTGGTAGAGTCAACAAAATCTAAAATCTGGTTTGCAGGTGTGTACTATTTGTGGCCATCATGGTCCAACGTGCATAGATACCGCATATGTATCAAGGGAGAGCAGTTTGGTAACTTGAAACCTTTAGTGCATGTACATAGAAAGCTGCCTACTGTACGGTTGCATGCTGACTTTCATAAATGTTGTCTCTCAGCATTGTGAGGGCAATATGGCATGTTGGATTTGCATGTTCTCAGATCTTGGTGTTCTCTATGAGGGTAACTGTGCAGATATGCTGCTAAATCAGTTTCTGGGGTAGGATATACTGAACACTGGTAGAAAATATTGTTCATTGTAGTTAAATAGTAACTAATATGAAAACAGTATTGCCTTGACAGATCTAATTTAATTTAAACAAATATTTAACAATATGTTAAATAATAAATGTGGAGAAAGTGTTAAAGATAAAGTTTACACAATAATATAAAGGCAAAAGTGACATAAGTAATAATGAAAATAAGTACAATTGAGAAAAATCTAATAAAATTGAGAACAATCTAAGATTAATGTAAAATAAGTCAAATTATTTTAAATATACACTGTAAATATAAATCAAATCAAAGAAATATAATACATGAAACCTCTCTTTCACTCAAGCATGTCTGTAAAAAGGATTTGAGAAGAAATATAAAACATTTCACAGATTTTACTGGCTTTATTTCCACAAGCATTATATTCTAAAACCTAGGGGCTCTGCTTGCAAATATGCAGTCATCATTCAGGCATAAGCCCAGACTTCTGGATGACCAGATGTGACACCCCCTCAGGATATATGACTATTCACTGGATCACAAGGCTCACATTTCTATTATACTCTATGTGGAGAAATGCCATGGCATGGCTATTGTCATTATTCTAACAGCATGTTGTTTGCTTAAGATCACTTATGACCTATTCATAAGTGTACTTGTAAGTAGCTTTGGATAAAAGCATCTACTATGTTGCTGCACATGTAAAAATGTAAAATGTAAATGAGGTTTTAAAGTATTTAGCAAAATGTTAATGCTATAGGCCTACACATATGTATAGGTTACCAGGACCCAAGGCAAACAACGATAGGAGGGGTGTTAGGGTTAGGGTTAGTTAGGGTTAACTGTAATCCTGTCTGTTTAGCTCTCAACCCAGAATTTGTATGAAAACTTTGAATTGGGTGTCAGTAGCATGTCTGGTTTGATAGCTGAGTTCTGTGAATCTGCCACCCGCCCATTCCAAGGCTTATGCGTTTAGCAGCAACAGTTGTCGCGCTGCTATGTAACCTACATAGTTTGTATCGGCAACGCGAACCTGCGCTAGCCTAACAAGGCTGCCACATTTAATGGGTGAAGTGATTAATGAGGCATCTCATCTCCTGGCATGACGGGGAAGGGGTGGGGGGGGTGTAGGGGTGGGAGTATGGGTGGGACTGGGCAATGCTGACAGACAGGTGTTAGCATGTGTTAGCATGTGTGCTTGAGAAAGGGTGCATTAATGTCACGCATCAAACATTGTCCTCAGATCTGTCCCCCCCCCAGCTCCCCCTCTCTCTCCCTCTCTTCCCCCCCTCTCCCCCTCTCTCAACCATCTGGGCTTCGGTCCTCAGCTGTTTTCTGGCCAGTCTCTGAAGAGTCACCAGTAGGCTGCTTGCTACTCACCCATCTCTCCTCTTGCTCCTCCTCTAGCTCCGCTCCCCTATATATCCATCCAAGAGCCGTGCCCCTCTGTGCGTGTGCATGTGTGCGTGTGCACTTGCGTGCGTGGGAGAAGGCAGAGAGGCGAGGGAGAGAGCGCTGCATGGCTCAGAGCTCTGGTCACATGCTCCGTTGTTGTTGCTGCTGTTGCTGCTCCCTCGAGGGGGGGGCATGCCTGCCTTGACAGCAGCAGATTTACGCATTCACTTACACGAGTACCAGAGCGTCACCTTGTCTTCACGCAAGCATGTGCTCTGTAGACGGCTCGCTGGGGAAGAAACCGCTACAAAGAGAGGGGCAGTCACAATGGCCTGCAAGCTATTGACACATCCTGACTGCCCTAAATACACATATAACTGGATAGAGAGATAAATATAGCTAACCTAACTCTTCATTGCATCACACTGTATAATCTAAAACCCCTGTGGCCCACTACAAGTGTAGAACACACTTTTTTGATGTCCCCATGCACAAGAAAGGCTCACTAATAACTACGGAGGCAGTACCTATACATACATTAATACGTATATTACGTACGTGAGGTTCTTTTTGGTCGGTCGATGAGGAAAGACTCCAGGGCCTTCCGTTGCTTCTCTGTGTATAGTGCTGCTGGGGCGCTAGCAGCCATATTGTGATTAATATAGGAGGGTGAGGGAGGAATTGCTAATCTACTAATTGGCCAGATAAGACTGAGGGATAGAAATGGGGTGGGGGGAGAGAGAGAGAGAGAGAGAGAGAGCGAGAGAGAGAGAGAGCATGCGCATAGCATCATGTGTTTGTTTCAATGCTGTTGACTGGGCACATGTCTGCGTGTGTCTGCATGTGTGTGGATGTACAGCAAGGTGGATTCTCAACGCAGATGTGAAGTGAATCTAGGTCACCCGCCTCCCCTTCCCTGCTAGGGGAGCCGTGCACCTTGCTGACCGATCGGTGGCTTTTCTCGCACCTTGTTACGCAGTTCATCGGGGCTAATCTGCTGGACAGCAGCATTCCTTTAGGGGGCATCATGCAGGGTTTACCTGCAGGCTGCTGAGGCTCCGTGCATCCAACGTGTGCAGGTTTACCCGGGACTGCTTTCATCTGCTTTGCACACAGTGTGTTTTCGTCATGTTGTGTCTATGGCCTTGACAGGAGCACACAGCTTCCCAGTGGAACATGAGTATGCTAGAAAGTGCACAAGTGCGATGAAACCCATCCATTTTCCCTGTCAGTGGGGGATGGATGTAAAAGCCCAGCAGAGACACACGCTGGGTCAGTAGGCCACACACACACACACAGTGGCTATAGTAAATGGACTGCATTTATCCAAAGCGCTTTACATTATTTTGCCTCACATTCACACACCGATAGTGATTGCTGCCATGCAAGGTGCGACCAACCACCGGGAGCAGTTAGGGGGTTAGGCATCTTGCTCAAGGATGCTTACAGGTATAGGTGAACACCTTGGCTCAATCCCACAACCTTCCGGCTGGGAAGCTGTACTGCCCCACAGTAGTATATGTTGGTGGAGGCCACAACTATGTGTTTCTGAATGTTTAAGAGGAATTACTCATTATTAGCCACATGCAGCAGCCAAGACCTGATGGGTTTGGTAACTAACACACACACACAGCGCTGATACCGAATTGAACTCCCTCGAGAGTTCCACACAGAGAGCACAGAGCCTCTGATAGCTAGAGCAGGCGCCCAGAGACCCGCGCTGTATTTAAACTTCATTACCAGCAGAGTTTCCCTAATTAAACCAATGTTTTAATTAGGATGCAGACAGCCAGGAAAGAGGAAGGATAATAACATTCATTCATCCCACCGAGAGCGCGTACTTAATTTCAGGTGTCTTTTGTCCTGACCCTCATCCCCAGGCTTTGAGGATGACACTGACTGCTCTTATGTAGACTGCATGGACCGAGTTTGAGGGCCCTCCGTGGCCTTAATGAGCTCCTGAGGCTCTTTGTGATCTGCCTTCAGATATTCAATTTGTCACATAAGTGGGTTACAAAGAAAAGTGAAACCCTGCTGTCTCTCTTTTCTGTTTTTTCCCCAGCGGCAGATGGCGTGCCAGTGCAGAAAGATGGAGAGCAGGTATGTTGAACATCGCTGCCTCTCTTCTAGAGCCGTCCTGCTTCCTCTGGTGAAATGCTTGCATTCCACCAGAAGAACCAACATGGCAGCCAACCTATAGTATAGGGCCAGCTTCATAGGCTAGCCACGCGATGGCGCCCGCTGCTTTTCACAGCTACCTCCGTTTTACAAAGCCCGAAGCTACCGAAGGCACCACAGCTAATGCTAGTAGAGTAGCCAACTAGCACCTGCGTCAGTATTAGCTGCAAACTTCCTCTGCACCCAAGATGGCGAGGTACAGATGGAAGAATGGCGGCTGGCTTCCTGTAGTTGCTATAACGCCTGCTGCTTACCAGTTACTGCTCAGTGCTAGTAGAATAGTGGAGACATCCTTTCCCCTCTCTCTCCCTCCTTCTCATGGGTCATTCATGCATCCTCTTCTCCTCTCCTTCTCAGATTCTCTCTTCTCTCACTGTCAATGTACTAAGCTGAACCGTTTGGGCAATGACACAGGAGAGAGGCCATTCTTGACTAAAAACATAGAGAATTCTTTATCCACCAAATGCACTGTGGACTCAATGCATCATTTAGACAGTGTGCCCACATATGTCCTTCAGAGCTTTGGAGGGAAGCCACTACAAACATCACTGCTGCCAGGGTAACTGAAAGGACTATTGAAGGGGGGCCGGGGTGGGGAATAATCTTGAAAAGGTCCCAGATGTGGCTGTGGTAAATCATATGAAATCATTTGGACCGAAAGAACAAGGATGAAAAGGAAATACTGGACTAGTCTTGCCACCTAGCTGCATAGAAATAGGTTAAGATATTCTGGCGCAAAAGATGCTTTCATGCCCAGGATCTTCGATCACCCATATAATTGAGCACCCATACCAACATGACCTGCCAATCTAGCAAAATCAGACAAGAAATTATGCGTTTGAAAGTGAGTGTTTGAAACTGGGGAGGGACCTACAGTATCTGGTAGACCCCCTACTGTGTTATCTGCCTTGTGGCCTATGTGGCAGAGACTGGTTTTTAATTAACACACACACACGCACACACACACACATGCAAGCACACACGCGCACACACACACACGTTCCCTGACAGACTCGACCCTTGTCCGTCTGTCAGTGTCACTCTGACTGACTTCCTTCTCACTCTCTCTCTCTCTCTCTCTCTCTCACACACACACACACATGCAGATAGATATACACACACACACAGACAGACACACTAAAGCATGTTAATAATTGACATGCACACACGTGTGAGCACACAAGCTAACCCAAACAGGATTACATGGTTTTCTACAAACAAACTGTGTATGAGGCACAACTAATAAACCCTAAAGTCATCCTTGTTTTTCCCACTCCCTGTCGTTCTGGCCCCCTCCTTGTGCCTGGGAAATCTGACTCGTGTCAATACCTCGACATCCCTTTATTCTCTCTCTCTCTGTCTCTCTCTCTCCCCCCCCTCCCTCTCTCTCTGTCTCTCTCTCTCTGCATGTCTGCTGTGCAATCACA
>JAODTR010041172.1:0-19760 GCA_025399935.1 Amblyopsis rosae | reverse complement strand
GAAAGGGAGGTTTGGGGTCCCCTGCTGGAGCTGCTGCCCCCGAGACCCGACTCTGGATAAGCGGATGAAGATGGATGAAGTAACTTAAACGTATATTGTTTATCCTGTGCTCATATTCCACAAGTCAATTAAAAATACACATGTAGTGGGCAAAACTGACACTGGCTATATGTTTTTTTTTTCCAAGTGAAAATGCATTCAGTATTCAGAATCATTATATGCCAAGGTTTCAAAAACGGACAATGCTGCATATATCGGCTATAATTCAGTACATAGGTTTTTACAGGATAGACAATAGACATACATGTTGTATCACTTGTTGAAATGATCTTTTTATCTATTCAAATACCCATCTAATCCATACCTAGGCCTACTTTTAAATTAGATTTGTTGTTAGCCTGATGTTAAGAGTGTTTCAGCACCCCTCTGGTCTGCTAGAACACGTCATAGGTCAACACCCAAAATGCTGCTCACACAAACTGGCAAAGATAACAAACAACCATTAATCATGTTGAAAAATGCAACGGTCCAGAGGAATGAGCCATAGTTCCCAATCACATGAAAAACATGAAATCAGTGAATAATGCAAGATAATTTAGAAATAGCTGTAATTCCGGTAGCTATAATATATGTAGTACAGTAATGTTATTGATGTTATTATTACCTGGTCTCCTTACTACATGTGTGTTGCATTTAATTGACTATTCTTAGTTTGTGAACCATGTTGCTGTTCTTGGGGATTATGAGTGAAAGGGATTGAAAACTACACCTACCAAGGGGGCGTTTAAATGTGCTGCCTCCAGATCTGCTAGAGGCAGACAGGCAGTAGCCATGTCATAATGCTTTTGTTTTCTCTCTTGTCTCCTTTATCTTTTTTCCCTCTGAAGACCCTCAATCTAAATAGTTGCTGTAAATAAAGCAAGCTCGTTCTTGACGTGCTTGCTCGCTCCCTCTCCCTGCATTCCCATGTTGCTTGCGCTAGCCCTCTCTCCCTCCCTTCCTCGTTGCTGCTATCTGGGTGAAAGTTGAACTGCGTGTTTGGAATCCCATTAATGGTTTCAGGCAGAGACTTGGCCTAATCTATGTATGCTGGACATTTTCAGTGGTCTGTATGCAACACACATGAATCAGTGTTGTTTTAAATATGTGAACATTCAGGCTATATGTTTTGTTTTTGTGTGTTTGCTTTTATATTAGCCAGTGTTGCCTTTAGGCTGGTGAATTGAGAAATGTCCTTCCTTTTTTAAATTGCATTCTGCCTCTTTTCTTACAACATGCAGACCACAAGTAAACTATAAGCTATGCCATTTAGCAAAAAACACTTAATTGTATTAATATTATAGCTGTTTCTTGTGTTAATGATATGGTGTCTGACTGAATAATTTCCAATTTTATTCAATTGTCTTTTTTTTCTTAATTAAAGGTACTTTAGCTGTGGTGTGATAATTATGATTAATTGGCTGTTTCTGATGTGATTGACATTGAATAATTGGTAAACTGGATAATTAGATAGGTGTCATATAAGCATTAATTAATTAATAAATAAATACATCAATTAATTAATTAATACCACAAAACATGACCGGGAGATATGCTTATGACAATAATACATTGCCTTTTGCCAGAAAACGAAAAAAGTAATGTAAGAAAAATGTTTATTTAGTCACCTTTTTACCTCATACTAGCTTTTTACCTCATACTAGCTATCTGCTGGTAATTTTGTATCTTATAGCTAATCACAGAAATGGCATGGTTCTTTGAGCAATCATTATTTTAAAATAATTTTGATTGATTGGTCGATTGTTTTGTAACCATTTATGTACACATTAATTTACTCAAGGACTGGAATCATAGGTGTGGAATGGAATGGATGATGTCCTTGGTTTGTCAACCACCTTAACCAGCCTGCTGTCGCCCTCTAGTGGCCGGTTATTTGGAGGAGGGAAATTGACTTGCTCCATTCCATCATTAGGCAACATAATACAATGCTCTGCACTGTATGTATGACTACTGCATTCATCAACAATGGATGCTGAATCCGCATTGGCCTGCGTGCCTTTGACAATATCTAGCGAATTGTTACTTCTACACAGCCCGGTTCATTTAATTATATGTAATAGGCAAATGTGTGTAAAGCAACCTGTTGTTGACATTGCAACATAGTGCACCAAATGTATGAGTGCTTTCCTATTCTATGCCTAGATTATTGCAACGGATTCTTAAGATTTAATTGACATTTTTATTTTGAAATTAAACATGACATACATGCACTTACTGTAGACCCCTTAGCAATATCAGCATTAGACACAATGTTGTGTTGTTTGACCTGTGAAGTGAACAGCGTTGTACATTAATGTAATAATGTGCATGTTTATGTAATTCGTCTTATGTGTGTTTAGCTTTTCCTCATAGTGCAGATACCAGTTATATGACAGTAGATACCTTCTCACTAAACAGTAAAAATCGTGTTTACTACTTTTCTGTTCACAGTGCAGATTTGTTTGTGTGAATACTATTCCTTGGCTATCGATGCTTTTTTGTGAATATGTGTTCTTATACAAAATTATTTTGATTATAAAAGAAAAATAAGTATGCACGTGAGCAGAGATCTCATGCCTGTTTATTCTGGAAAAAGTACTTTAGCACCCTTAAACTTCTCGATAGTTGAGACACGTGAAACCTGCACATGGCGGTATGTATCTTCGCTCATGGCAATGTGCACGCCCTGTAGATGCTTGGATAGGCCTCGCCATTGGCCAATGTCCCTAACGCTCTCGTTGTAATTGGTTCAATTCACAGCTACATTCACTGCCCATGTGTGTTGCATGTGCTGTTATGGTTGTTTTTCAGCTGTGTCGTATCCTTTTCTCCGCCGTATTAGCCAATATTAACCCTGGAGTATTACGGTAAAACCCACAAACTTAGCTTTTGCACTGTCTGTCATATTTTGTATTAAGCATTTTTTTCAAAAATGTTGTCACCATAATTACCACATTTTGTAGAAAAACAGTTAATAACAAAGTGAATTTGAATATTAGTATTACACATTTTATGGATCGAGTCAGCAAACGCCTACTACTGCACTCGGCGTGATTGCGTTGAAGCATGTCTTGAGCCAACTTTAGAACCATTACGGTAATGAGATGCTGTGTTGTTTCTCATCTGATATGACATCTCCAGTAGCTCGGTGTACCGGAGGAGCAAAACATTTTATAAGGCAATAGTTCAGACGCTAGGAGGATGATACATTGCGAAGACATTATTATGGAAACAGTCCCCCGTGAACTAACACAGAACCCTCTGAGGAAAATTTGGATACCATGTAAAAATGGACTACCGGTGCCTGAAATTACATATCAAAAAAGGGGTAAGAGATTATATGCCGCAAGTAATGGGTATCAGGATGCTGGATGACGGCTGAACCCGTTTCACCCACTTATTACCGTAACAGCAAAGCAGAGTGACTGTTGTAGACTGTTCTTTGATCTGTCCATCTGCAGTTGAATATTGTATTTAAATATGCTCACATTACAATGTGTAGAGTTGAGAATATTAATACAATTATGACAATCATGCTGCTGTTCTGTGGAAACTCCAGTACAACTGCACGCATCTTTTTTAATTGTTTAAACTGCAAAATCGACGAAAAGGCAAATTTATTGGCTTGTCTTGTGATCTTAGATATGAAAGTCACACACTGAATGAAATTAACTTATTTTATCTCAATAAGAAAAAAAGAACATACTGACCAGTTAATAACTGATAGAGATGTACACCTACATTTTTAATTGCATTCGGGACAGTGGGCTACGTCTACACAATAATCCCAGGGCACAGTGGAGATTGTGGAGTGGAGACAGTGTAAGTCTAGATAGATAGTTTACAGCAGCCATACCATTGCAGCTTTGAAGCAAGCATAGCTTGACTCAGCAAGAACGGTTCTTAACAACAGTGAAAGACAGTAGAAAAGAGTACGAATACTTTTTAAATACAGTAGTAGTACAATATATTTAAATCAATCAATTCTAAATCATCATAATTTTAATTAACTGCAGATGCTTCCAACCAGCACATTAGTGACCTTTCCTGGGTCCATTAAGCAGTTTCTTTCAGAAAACGACACTTCTTGGACTATATTGACATCTAGTGGCCTAGAAGATCAGTGGATCTCAAACCTTTTTGTTTTGTACCTATCCCCTTTCATAATTGTATTTTCTATAGTGTCTAAGAGCCTAAACAAAATTGTCATGTACCCCTTGTAATACCTCCAAATAGGAGGTACACGTATCACAAATTATGAAGCCCTGGCATAATTCATGTAATTGGATTAATTCTGAACATATAGGCAAACAAAGAGGCTAGCTGTTGTAGTTGTACCAATGCTCAGAATGATATTTAATATGGCAAAATACTGGATAAAGCATGTACAAATGTCAACCATTTATTTGAGTGAAACTGAATGAAGCAGATAACCAGAGAATACTTAACACAATTTTGGTGTGTTTAGACAAATAGCCTTGCGAACCCATCCCAGAAAATATACATTGTGTCTTCAATTTCTTTGCATGTCAGCCTCATGGGGCCAACCCAGAAATAACACAATCGTATCTTTTAACTTTAAAGGCACCTATAGAATCTTTTTAAATACTAAAATAATAAGACCCACATTTGGACTTCATGTCACTTAATGAAGTGACTCAATTATTTGTGTTGTCTTGGTTTGAAACTAAAAGTGTATACCCACCCACACCTGAGTGCTTAGTGGCTGGGAGTTGTGCTTTAAACATAAATGATGAGCGATGGCAGAAATGTAGAGTTCTGGGACTTATAACACAGTTGAGAAGTGTGTACAGTACACCGGGCTCCCAGTCCACTTCAGAAGGGACAATTGGGCGAATCATCATGTCAATAGCGTGTGTTACAGCCAGGGGTGAGGTGCAGTTCAGGTTGTAGTGCTGTCCAGTACTGTGTTAGTTCCAGCTCTCCAAACTGCTAAATGTGGTTAATCTCTCCCTCCGTCAGTGTGCATGACCAACTGTCCAACTCTCATCGTGACAGTTGGACTACCGGCTAGAGGGAAAACATACATCTCCAAGAAGCTTACTCGCTACCTTAACTGGATAGGTGTGCCAACCAAAGGTACCAGCCCCACACAATCATCTATTTTCTTATTACTAAGGTATGTGTGGTTGTTGTTGTGATTACATTGATATCCCCCCTGCTTTAGAGTTCAATGTAGGCCAGTACAGAAGAGAGTGTTTGAAAATCTACAAGTCCTTTGAATTTTTCCGTCCAGACAATGAAGAAGGTCTAAAAATCAGACGGTAAGATTGTAATGGTTTAACTACTAGAGTACAGGAGAGCCTTGCACATCTCTCCTCTGATGTGTGTTACTGTTGGATTACATTTTAGTTGTACTTTTAATACATTGGTCCATGTAGACTGTTATTGTACAAGATTATGTTTTATTTTAATGCACTATAATGGTGGAGCTTTTTCAAATAAGTAAGCCATAAGTAATTTCTTACCTTTCAGGAAAACATTTTAAGGGGAAAAACGATTTTGGTTAATGCTTATTTTTCAGTTTTAAACTAGAATTGCAGCTTAATGTGCTCTGCATTAAAGAAATGACATGCAAAGAGTGCTTTTACAAGAATATTACTGCAAGTTCATGCAATGTCAATTTGTGTTCAGTACCTGCAGGCACCGACAATGTTAGGTTTGGAATAGCTGGACTTATTCTCTAGGAAACCCTATTGGAAGGTTGGTTGAATTTGTTTGTGTGTGTGTGTGTGTGTGCGTGCGTGCGTGCATGTTCTTCCACAGCCAGTGTGCCTTGGCAGCATTAAATGATGTGCACCAGTACCTGAGTATGGAGGGGGGCCAGGTGGCGGTAAGTGTTTCCAGTCGGCCTTTTGGTAGGCCACATATTACCGTCCCAGTATGAATAGCAGCCTGTGACCAGCCTACATAATGACGTGCTACTTGTCCCCCCGGCCTACGTCAGGTCTTCGATGCCACTAACACGACCAGGGATAGGAGAGACACTATCGTCAAGTTTGCTGAGCAGAACGGCTTTAAGGTCATTTAGCCTGTACATTTGTGTTATGTTGACCAGTGTACATTCAGTAGACCTCATGCGTTGACAATATTGATATCGTACTACCGTACTACATACAATAATACTCGGTCCTTTCTCTAGGTGTTTTTCGTGGAGTCTGTGTGTGAGGACCCGAATGTCATTGCGCATAATATAGTGGTGAGCATGATTTTGATTTTGCTGGTCAGCTTGTACATGAGACACTGGAAACCGTTTTAGACGGCACGTCCCGGTGTCCTACTGTAGTGTCCTAGTGAAACGCGAAGCGGTGCCAGGAAGCCTGATGCCTGCTCACCTCCTCTCCCCTGTAAATGTCCCCGTCTGGCAGCAAGTGAAGCTGGGCAGCCCCGACTACATGGACCGCAACACGGAGGAGGCCGTCCAGGATTTCATGAAGAGGATCAAGTGTTATGAGACCTCTTACCAGCCCCTGGACGAGGCTCTAGACAGGCAAGACTGTGTTCACACCTGACTGTCCGTCTGTCCGCCTGTTAGACGGGGGGCCATTGTTATTCACACGCCGCGGCTCTTTCAGGGATCTCTCCTACATCAAGGTGATGGATGTGGGCCGGCGCTTCCTGGTGAACCGGGTCCTCGACCACATCCAAAGCCGCATCGTCTATTACCTGATGAACATCCACATCACTCCGCGCTGCATCTACCTGTGTCGCCATGGCGAGAGCGACCTCAACATTAAGGGACGGATCGGTGGCGACTCTGGCTTATCTGCCAGGGGCAAGGAAGTATGTGGCTGCTCTCTAAGGTCACTTAACAGGCTCTTACCGTAAAATTAAGTTGTTTTGTGTCAGTTGTGTCGTGTGAAGGAATCTAAGATGGCTGAATTATCTTTTGAATTGTATCATTTAGCAAAACGTCTTCTAAATACAATGTACTCGTCAGATGTACCCCAGTTGTGACATCTTGTCTAAAATGTAACCAGTTCTCAGTCTCTGATATATCGTCTCACTCCCATCCAGATAGCCAGTCATGTGTTAAATGTGTTTTTTTGATCGCACACTCTGCTATTTCGCCATTTCATGTCATTTCAGCTTTATGAGTAGACAGTTAAAGGTATAGTTAGTGAGTGTAAGCTAATACAATTTTTAATATATATATCCTAGCCATCTCAATAAGTTTCAACGTGTGGGGCAGAGCTTCTGAGGGAGCGCCCTATGGCTTTGAAGGGAGATGTGTTTTGATTTGAGTTGGAATTTAGTGTTTCTTGAGAATGTTACTTACTACACATTTTTACACAATTCTAGCAAGAAGTACTTCATACGTTATGATACAGTGTCCATTCATTGTCGTAGAGCCCCAGCACCCAAAATTCCACCCTGGGTCATCATTGTTTATATTTTGACAGAGCGTTATAGTGCTGTGAGTGTCTTTAAAGAGGGAGTAAGAGAGAGGTTTGAGCTTGATTTGTGTAGTGGGGAATTAGAGATGGCTGCCAATCACTCAGCAATCAGGTGGTGAACATTCCTGGAGGTTCACATCAAAACGTTATGGAGAGATAGAGGTAATTTCCGCATATGTATTGATTTGCAATGCATACAGGGGAACGACATTTTCATTTCACACACACACCACAGGGCCACATAGAACATAAATGGTGAACAAGTATCATTAAACAGTAAAAGACGCTCAGTTTAAAATCTAGGACAGTGTAGGGACAATGTAAAGTGCTTTGATCACTACAAAAATATCAAGTAGTGTTTTCCATTAACTGCTTGTTTAATGACCCCCTAGTTTGCTAAGTGTCTAAGGCAGTTCATTGAGGACCAGAACATCAAAGACCTAAAGGTGTGGACCAGCCAGATGAAGAGGACAATCCAGACTGCAGAGGTGCTCGCATTGCAGTACGAACAGTGGAAGGCCCTCAACGAAATAGACGCCGTATGTCCGTCTGTGTTGTACAATAGTGGGACAGAACAATGGAACTTTTGGGCATTTGTCTACTTAGGCCAAACACAACGTCTCTCTCTTTTTACTTAAGGGCGTGTGTGAGGAAATGATGTACGAAGAGATCCAAGAGAATTATCCTCTGGAATTCGCTCTGAGGGACCAAGACAAGTATCGCTATCGCTACCCGAAAGGAGAGGTAACGGCATGACTCTTTTATTACTTTGTGCCGAGGTGTATTGGAGTGTGTGTGTGTGTGTGTGTGTGTGTGTGTGTTTGTGTGTTTGTCTGATGGAATGGTGGTTGTTGTTGTCAGTCGTACGAGGACCTGGTACAGCGTCTGGAGCCTGTGATCATGGAGCTGGAGAGACAGGAGAACATTCTGGTTATCTGTCATCAGGCTGTCATGCGCTGTCTGCTCGCCTATTTCCTGGACAAGAGTGCAGGTAGAGACTGTCATTGGTTCTACAGTCATGCATGCTATACACAGTGCACATTGAATTTGAATGGTCAACGATATGTTGCTTTAGTGATAGCACATATCAACTTATTCAACTGCATGCATGTTAAATTCCTTTGGATTTTTAATAAACACATTATGGGCATTTTCACACCTGAACGTGCAGACCAAGGATCGTGCTTTTGTTACTTTGTATACATTTGAACCATTTATGCTTGGTTTTACACTGCAATTTTGAAAGCTCACTAGAACTTTTTCCTGACCTACATCCTGTTGTCCTCACCTGCATATCCCTATACTTGGCAGTGCTTGGTTTGTAGATGGGCATGCATTTTACATCGACGTGTTGTCAATTCGGCAGGTAGCCTTCTATTATTAGCAGTCATGAAAGTGACATTTGGTACTGGCACTAAATACATAGGCCTACTTAAAACACCTCTACCTCCATATCATTGAGCAACACTCGCCATGCCCATTAAACGCAGCAAGTGTCTTTGAAAGTAGTTCAAGGTCATTGCAAATGTTTTCTTGGAAATGTGAAAAATGAAATGTCGTTAAGTGAAAAAGTTGAATTGAATGTTCAGAATGTGTTTCTATGCTGCTTTACCAATGGAATTAATTGAGAAGAATGAATGAACATCGACATTTATTATTTTTGCTGCTATAATATTGTTATGGCATTACTACCAATAATAGGCTATTAAGTTCATGCGCAGTAGCCTACTCGAGACTTAATTGAATTTGCAAAATGAATGCCCTCGTAATGCAAAAAAGATATTGTCGCTGACAGTTGAATGGTTCATCAC
This sequence comes from Amblyopsis rosae, assembly GCA_025399935.1. Lineage (NCBI taxonomy): Eukaryota > Metazoa > Chordata > Actinopteri > Percopsiformes > Amblyopsidae > Amblyopsis > Amblyopsis rosae. The sequence goes on along the minus strand of JAODTR010041172.1, from coordinate 10,492 downwards.
ACCAAATTACAATGAAGTAGTTTGTCTCCTCACCTCCTTGTGTTATACCGCGGCTCATTTTTACTTACGGGCCTATATTAACTTCCTGTAATTAGTATTAAAGTCCGAACTATACAGATCAAATTTTGTTCCTTTGGTCCGGACTGCGCTCGGTCCGAGGCACCTTGCAATTTTGGTTCGGACCAAACTAAAAAGTATTCTAGTCCGGACCAAACAAGGTTGGTGTGAAAGCACCCTTAATCTAAAATACAATTCAAATGAATATCGCCTTAATTTCTTAACTTGAATACTATTATTACCCTATGCTCTCCACTTACTGTTAAACTGTATTAGTCCAGTAGTGGCCAGTCATATGGACCAGGAGAAGGGACTCTTGTCTTGGAATTGTTGTTGGAATAAAGGCCATTCAAAGAAAATAGCAGAGCACCACAGCATTAGCCTCACAATTCAAACCTGCTTAAAACACTGATACCAAGTGAATGGTACATGACACAGATTCTCTGTTTCTTCAGATGAATTGCCTTATCTGAACTGTCCCTTGCACACAGTGTTGAAGCTCACACCTGTAGCTTATGGTGAGTATGCTAGTATTCTTGGCTAAAACACTTTACACATGTATGTTTTAGGTACTGTATAAGATATGTATGTTATAATTGAGCCAATTCCGCATCTTATTCTGATTTCTAGTGTATTGATAGATACTGTAATAATTCTGCCTGTTTTAGGCTGTAAGGTGGAGTCTGTCTGCTTAAATGTGGATGCAGTGGACACCCACAGAGACAGACCAGAGGTAGGTATCTCTCTCCTACTAACCATGACCGTGTCCTAGGACTCATTCAGGAGGAGGCACCGTAACCATCTCCACCCCCATTTGGCTCCATGTTAAATGATTTGGGGAGAATTAGCTTTGAACCCGGCACCCTCCTGAATACAGGCCTAGTAGCTATCACTGATCCCTGCCCTCTCTTCCAATTGCACAGAATGTAAACATTTCACGTATGCCAGAGGAAGCCCTGTTTACAGTCTGCGCCCACCTGTGACCCGTCAGGACTACCGTGTCAACACTTACCTACCTCCAAAGCAACATTCGTTTAGTTGCATGATTCATTACTAATGAATGCACCATGGTATCTTGGCTCTCAGGCTTCGTGTGCAGCTATTCCACATCTTGCTGCATTCAAATACAACCGTTTGCTAGCAGTTAAGGGTGGCTCACTGTATTATTTAGTTTATTGGCTATTTTCTGGCATTTCCTTGTTAGGCTTAAGTTTAGGCATTAAGCTCATTCTCTGGTAATGGTTATTATATCATTATTAATATGTTTAAGGTTCAATTAAGCTAAGGGTGAGGGATATTCAAATGAATATGTAATGTGCTGATTTCAAGCTATATTGTGGACTTAATAATAAGATACCTGTTGCCATTACTTCTGTTATGCCATTACTTCTGTTATTTCTAAATTCAGCTTTTGTTAAATCCTTGAAACTTATCTCGGTTCCCTCAATTTAAATCCTCAAACTGATGTCCTGAAAAATATACTGCACAGTTGATAGACTGGAACCTGATCATAATTTTTATCTGCCTTTGACCTCAATAATTTCTAAGACGTACATCTGATGTGTCTACAAGACTGATTGCCATATTGACTGGTAGTACGATGTTAATTCAGTACTAATAATGATCTTGCTTATTCATTTATTTTTTATAGCTTTTTATTGGACAGGAAACAAATGTGAGAGAGGAATATCAGGAAATTTGAACCCCGGTCTCCTAAGGCACTAAAGGCGCCTTCACATGATAAGTCATTTGTGCTACGCTCACCGTGAGGTAGGGCGCACAGCATACAGAGGAGCGCAGAGCCGAGTCACATTGTCTCTAGGCAACGAGGAGGATGCTACACTACCGAAGTTTGAAGAACAGACTAAGCTAGCCCTGCAAAACAATGGATATATAATTTCACTGCCGCTTATGTCAGTCACATAGGCTAGAGGTGTTATCCCACCGGTTGTGCTTTGAAAGGTCAGCGGCAACTAGGTCAAAGTTGAAATAATTCAAAGTTAAAGTGCAGTACAAGGTAACAATTTCAAGATGTGCGTGTTGCCAAGGGTAGCGGTACCACAGTTTGGCGTCCGCGCTCTCCCCATAGGAAAACAATGTAACAGCCCGAGCAGATCTGTTTTGCCACTTATCATGTGTAGGTACCTTTAAGGGAGTTATTGCATGTGCCTCTTCTCCACCCTGCCCTCAGGGCTGTGTAGATTGAAACACTGGATTCTTTTTTCAGCGCACGAACAGACGGGAAACTAGCGGACCATGAGCAAATATTTTCTGAATTTGGCTAAAAAATGTATTGGCTTACAATTGCTGACTCCGGTCTGGTCGACCGCCCCTGCCTCTATATGAGACAGCTGTTCTGCCCTGTGAGAATATGCATTCTGGTCGACAGCCCCTGCCTCTATGAGTCTATTTAGATTTATGACCAATCAATGCCTCTTTTCCTGATTGGTCTTGCAAATCTTACCTTACCTATTGATGACATGAATGTGTATACGTGGTAGGTTTAAATATATTTGTTTGGATGAAAACATAATGAGTTCTACAAAAACGGACTAACTAGTGAAAACATTTAAATCAACTAGTTGAGATAGAGAGTTTTGGAAACAGATGTAGGCTGTTTATGATAAATGGAAGTCAATTGCAGATGAATAGAACAGGTGCGTTGGCGAACATAGCGAACGTTTGCAAACATATTTAAACAATTGTGCGTTTGCATTGTGTTCGCGGCGAACAAAAGCAAATGGTTTGAGGTAGTTCTTGGCGAACACACGTTGAAGCTGGACGAAGAGTGACAGATTAAATCTAATATTTTCGAATGTTTACACAAATCGTTAAAAATTAAAATTCAAAGCAAACCTGTTCGTCACGATCGTTCGCCACTGTTTGCCAATTCTGAACGCACCTCTGGTCTCTGGTCTAACTGTAAATGTAAGCATTGTGTTAATTAATGGTGACTGTCAGTGGGAGGACTTAGTATTGCAAGGAATCTTCGAGTCAAGGCTTTGACCAAAGTTCAGTAGCACTTTAAAACCAAAAAGATGCATTATAATCAATACAATGCATTGTTTTATGAGCCAGATTTTATATTCACTCCAGTATTTCTCAATATTTGATCAATGCCAACAGTTAAACTGTCCTGCAAGCTGTTTCTTTGAAATGTTGATATGCCCACTAACACATAGCATTTTATATAGTGTCTGCTGGCACAGTATTTATATTAGACTATTCCTTTAAATAATTGTTGCTAACTTCATTAAGCTACTGTACTTTGAGATTTTGGTTCAATGTGTTTTTGTTAACTGAAATTATTTTGTATGTTTACTACATAAATGAGTTAAATGCTATATAAATAAATAAGAATATCTATAAATAAATCTTCAAACATCTACCGCATGCAAAATAGTGTTTTATTGCATTGGATAAGGTTAACACATGCAGTGTGCATGGTGTTCAGGACATGAATCTATATTCCATATGGTGGGTTTGAACCAGAGCTAAGAATAGTTTTGAACCCATCTCCATATAGCTGCAAGAACTCTATATACTGTATCACCCTCGGGCAGGATTTTAAAGGTTTGAGCAGCATTGAAAAGAATAATTTTCTCAAACGAAGTTCTTATTTATTACATATATATTTGGGAAATGTGAAAATAGTGCTATCAATCCAAATTTCAGTTTTTTTTTGTTATTTCATGTACTGGTATTGTGTTTGTTCTACCAATTTGGCTATTTGACAACAGAATATTGATTAATCCCCATCTATGGAAATTATTTTAACAAAGCATGACAAAATAAAACAGCCTTGAAAAGTTTGTCCAGAAAGTTTGACCTACTGGTTATTGCACATTTATACACCTCTCCTCCAGGTTTGTGCAGTGTGCATGGTATTATCTTCAGGTTCATTGTATATGCTTACATGCATAATAACTCAGCCAAATTTGTGTTATTATAAATTCCCTCTTTTAAGAGGAACATTTCAGCAGAAGCTACAATACCATATTGTTGGATGCAAATCTCAAGAACATCATTGGATGAAATGGACATGTACATTCCTAGTTACGGGGGCAGGGCCAACTAATGCACAACACTTTTTTTCCTAATGTATGTGGTCTATATATATATATATATATGAGAGAGATTTTTAATGCTATGATTACATAAGTAATTAATCCTCGTTTATTGTTGTTTTCAGATTGTTTATGTCCACCGCACAACCGAAGATGCTCTGCAAACCGTCCCACCTCACTTCTAATTCCCTGCAACTGAGCCATCCTTCTAGACCCCCTGCACCTCACAGTACAACACGTCACTTATCAGTCTAATGACGAGGTGAACAGTTGCATTGTTCCACTCCACAAGAAAAGCACTTTTATTATTTGTAAATTGTAATTGTTTTTATACATGTTTTCTGTGTAATGTTGCTCATGTGAGACTTAATGACAATGCTAGTCAAGTGGGTGCAATAATGGAAGTGTAACTTTTGACCATAATGCCTTGCAGTGGTCATGTATTACTAACCCCTAGAAGATCCCAATACTGAATTATATATTTGTCCCTCAAAAGATCATAATGCTGTGCCAAATAACCTAAGATGTTTAATTCCAATGTGTTGTCTCTTTTTAAAAGTATTTAAAAGTGCTAATGTACATGGACAAGTTTCATATTATTTTGTTTTATGTATTTGTTTTTTACTGTTCTAAATATTTGATATTATGCATTGCTCTACATTAAATGTAAGTGTGTTCCTTTTGAAAATGTAAAAATGAATAAACCTTCATTTCTTGGAGAAAGTCAAATAGTGAATTTATTTTACTGGCACAGTTGGAAGTATATCCAATATACTGTAAGCTACTCTACTACATGGAATCTTGAATGTCACAAGGACAAGTTCTACCGTTATGAAACTGATAGAATTTACAAATACCCATTATACAAAGAAAACTGCTTGTGTATTTTATATGTGAGTACTTATTTTCATCTGCAATAGACATAAGCCTGTAAGTGCACCAATAACCCATACAGTATGGGTTTGCCATAATAAAGCATCTATATTTAATTTTTTTCACATTTAAAAAACATTTGTTATAAAGCCGTAGTATTCCACCCTGGTCCTGGGCACCCACTGTCCTGCAGAGATGGAGAACAACCCATTCATGTGAATCAGGTGTGTTGTTGCAGGGAGACGTCTAAAACATGCAGGACAGTGGGTCTCCAGTACAGGGTTGAAGACCACTGTTATAAGGAAAAACTAATTTAACCTGCCCTTATTTGATCCATTTAAAAAGGCATAAATTAGGTCATAATTAATTATGTGCATACACCAATATGTTGGTCATGTTATGATTTCACATAGCTGTCCATGTTATCCAAACACCCTTCTGGAATCTGAACTGTCCACACCACCCCACACCTTAGAACTGCAAAGGAGAAACATAAATATCACATGCATTAATTTGAAAGACAAATCAAAACTATGAAAAGCAATCGTTGGAGAGATTATGTCTGGTAAAAGTTAAATTAATGTAATTGAAACTCAAGCACTTACAGACATCCACATCAGTTAATAGAAACTTGTTCTAAGAAAATGGTTTTATGGAAAAAATACTTAAGGCCTACATTTTTGAGAAACTCCTCAGCAACAATGCGGGCTCTGGCATTCACCGACAGCTTCATCTCACTGATTTCTTTGTCAATTTCCTCCATGAAATGAATGACAAAATCGACCAGTTTGTGCTTGTACATCTGCTCTGTGTGGAAGTTAGTAATGAGGAAACTGATGTCATAGCCCTGCAAGAGAAAGGAACACAATGATTACAGCTTTTCAGCATTCTGTCTCTGCTTGTATAACATAACAAAGGCATACCTGCAGTCCACAGATCACTAGAGGCCCTTTAAAAAACATTCTGTTGGCCCCTATTCATAAAACCATATAAACAATCCCTTCTGCCTATCTGATTGATATGCTGATTTATAAATATAGAATCAGAAGTACTAATACAATTTTGATGTCTGTGTTTTACTTCCTTGATGCTGCTCGCTTTTACCTCCACTGGTTTTCTTCTCAGGATGAAAAAGTTCTCTGCTCTCATCATCATGAAACGCATGAATTTATGGCACAGAATTTTCTCAATTTCATCTGCCTGCATTGAGACACAGTTATTTTTATTGTTTATATATATATACACATACATACACACACATTATATATATATATATATATATATATATAGTATAATGGTGAGACATTGTGTGTGGTTAATATGAAAAAGTAGATCATTGCTCATAATTTGAAAGTAAATGTGTGTGACATATTCATGTAACAAAATTTCAATATCCAGAACAATTATAGGCTACATTTTGTTTTAAATGTATCTTAATTTTCTTTCGCCAGTTCATTTTTGTTTAAATCAAAGTTCATAATGTGGGACAGTACTATATACTTTATAGTACTAGCTTTTCTATTGGAGGAAAGATCTTTGCCAGAATCTCTGTCACTAAAGTCCTAAGCAAGGCCAATATTCCCAGCATCCCCATCCAGATGGACTGGCCATGTGACTAGAATGCCCCGCACAAGACTTGCCAAAACAAGACTTATTTTGGCAAGTAAGCACACATGGCCCCAAACAGCATCACAAGGATCCCCTGAAATCCTCATTGAAGAGCTTTGGAATGTACCATCAGGCCAGCTGGGAGCCCCTAGGTCAGGGAGGTGAAGTGCAGTCCTGGCAGACGTTCCTGTGCTGTGTTGAAGAGGCAGCAGCACAGATCTGCCAAGAAAAGACTTGTGGCTTCACCTCAGAGCTCTATATCCTCACTAACCTGTCCAGTGTGCCACGGGGTATTCTTGGGTCAGATTGATTGGTTCAGCCATCTGCCCACTCAGCAAAATACCACTATAATGAAACATGCCATGGTCATCAATTATGATAAGGATGTACATGGTGGTCTCTCTCTGTGCATACTGTATCATTCCATTTTGGACATACTTCTCTCTTCAAGTTGAACAGTTTTATTTCAGTTGTGTAGCACTTTGTCAGGATAGAATCAGGATAATTTAAAAACAATATTAATCCTAAAATTATATCACACCTGAGGCTAAATCTGTGTTGTTTTACACCATGTGTTTTACTCTCGTATACCCACTCAGACAGCACAACTGAACACAGGAAAGACCTGCATGTTGTGATAGTATTAGGGGACCTTTAGGATCAACGAACATACAATCGAGATGGGTATAAAATCATAACATTTAATAGGATAAACTTGGCTTGTGTAAATGAATTAGGCTTTCATTGGGCGAATGATGAAATATAACTGTCCCACATTATCAACTGCAGAAAGGAAAACGTGTTTAGACAGAGATAAGAGATATGCCATGTTTACTGTGTGTATTTTCTTTTTATAGGGTTTGATCACCATGGGGATTTTAAAAACGTTATGTTGAAAATGTTTTTTATTTGAATTTGGAAAATGTTGCACAATTTCAAATAGAGAAAGTGTCACAGTTCACTCCATAATATTTTCATATAAAAAGACAAGTGCGATGTAAAGTCCTATTCCGAGTTAAGACCTAAACAATGTTACAGCAGCTGACCTGTTTGACAGCAATGCTGACTCTGACAGAGTTGATGGAGCCCTCGATCAGGACCTTTTCCTTCTCATTGCGGCTGATGATGACAGGCTGGAGAAGCAACTCTTTGCTACTTCTTGAAGGGACCAGAAACAAAACAGACATCATTAGAAACTGGAATTACAAACGGTTCATTTAGTAAACAGATGATAAAATGGTAAAAAAAAAGATGTAAGAAACAAGTGAATTAATTAATGTATCAAACTGATATGTCTTTACTCTGTTGAGCTAGGCACTTATTTTCATGGCATAGCAAACCTCTGCATCATGGTACCTGGCTGCATGTTAACCTGCATGAAACCATGGTTCCAAATAAACACAAGCTTGATGTGAGAGGCTAACCTCACTTCCACTTCTGGCTTGTTGTGGCGCTCCACCACCTGAGATGAGAAATTCTCCAGGCACAGGGCAGCCTGCAGAGTGGCTCGCACAGCATTGAGGTATGGCCGCAAGGTCGCCGTCTGAGGGAAGAGGCAGCTCGGGTAGTGTGGTTGGATGCACTACTCAACTACGAGTCGCTATAATGGGAATAATATAGTTTTGTATAATGTGTACAATTGTAGCTAAAGTGGGTTGCATTGTTCCATTTCTTATGAGACATATCCTACAGGGTGTCATGCTTTAACCCTGGGTTTATGATGCATAGTCCTGTAGAAACGCTTCTAATGCAGCAGTCAAAAATATGATTTTCTAACCATTTATAAATAGGTTATTCGAAACACTACATGAGCGAAAGCGAAAACACTTAAATAGGCATACACTAGACCAGCCATGCTGAAGCGAAAACTGCATAAGAGGTCAAAAAGAAAACACGTTACAAAAGCAGATAGCCAATAATTATATTATATTAACGTAATTTTACACAAAAGTAATTAGATGTTAACATCAAACAGATGCACCGTGACCTGACGTCACAGTGCATCCCAGATGTGTTCTCCCTTGCCGATTAAAATGATAACAGTACAGGTAGCGGTACTGTCATATCGTCGCATACATGTGGGTTAGAATGCCTTGAAGTAGCTTGTTATTTCATCCTTACGTTCTGATGCTTGTTATTATATTGGGCAGTTTCAATTGACATCAGACATAACTAGCTAGCAGTATATAGCTGGCTTGTTAGATTTACTGGATGGAAAATAAGATTTTAAAAAACGAAAATCGAAATTTTTTGCATACTGAGAGCTTCTGTAAACAAACGCGAAGACGCGGTATTTTTGCATGTTTTTATACACCAAATGCGTCTGTTCTAGCTCATACATGTTAAATAGCTTACCATTTCCGTGTGTCAAGAGGCGGCTAAAGGCGGAAGTACATGTTTCCTTGCAAATATCCGGAACTAAGATGATGTGTGCATTATTGTTTTAACTTAAAGTCATCGCCTTTCAAATCAAATGGTTAAGAACTTTTAAATAAATGCAAGGGCTGCATTTCCTGTTTGGGTCTACTGCAGGATGCAGGATTTCAAGCAAGACTAAACTACACACAATGTACAAAATATTTGGCTACTACAAGTATTTGCATTGATACATTTTTGAATTGTTCTAACCAGACTAAATGCATTCTTTTCATGTCACAATTATATTTGTTACCCTGAGCTACATGGTAATTGAAATAAATATTCACTAAATAAAATGCCAACTACATGTAAAGCTAAGCATTTGCTAAATTCAAGAATTTTATTGACATCCCAATTATTTGACAACATCATTGGCATCGCATGGTTCATCTTTAAGGAAAAAGTTTTAAGGGCAAAATATACGGTCATTTGATTAGATGGAACAAGACAAGATCCTTCTCTGCTCGACTATTAGCATTTTACCTGTACCATCTATACACCATTACAAACACTCTTAAAAAGTAATATTAAGTACTTAGCCAACCTGAGCTACAAGCAGATAGATAACAATGATAAAGACATAACATATGCCTGTCTGTCCATAAGCGGACAGGCATATGCTGTGTTAGTGGCATACTGTCATGCCAAAGCAGTCAAAGATTATGCCAGACAATAGACAGAAAACATACAGCATTTACAGTAGCAGTTCAAGAAATGTTACATAAAATGCAAGTAGCATCTACATTTCTGGAATTCAATCCATGTATTACACTGTTATCAGCTTGACCTGTCATTGTCTATTAAGGAATACTTTGTGTGCCGTGTGAAATAAACCCATCAACACACAACCTTATTGAGAAATACAACCACCGAGGGATTTCTGACTATGAACATAGTGTGAAGGTGTAATTGGTGTGCAACGAGACATCGCCCAAATCAACCATCCCTACGTGCTTACATTTGAAGGCAACATAACAAAAGTGCGAAGACAAATACATGTTTCAGATTGGCTTGAAAAATACCATCAGCCAATTTAAAATATACATTTTATATATATATATATAGTTCAGTATGATTATTAATTTCAAACAAATAGGCAAACAAACAAGAGAAAGGACTAGCGCATTAGATACATGGGCTGCTGATCTTATCCAACATCGCCTCACATCACAGAGCAACAGCCAGTCCATCTAGAGTTCTCAATTGCACTCTTAGAACACGGCTCCATAATGCCCCCTCCCCCCCAAGAGAGACGGGGGGCCACGGCCTGGCAAATGGGTGGACAGGACAAGGGATCACTTTATCAGTCAGGGACTGGTGTCACGAGGTGGGGGTGTGGCTCTTCTCTCATGTGATCTATGGGCACATGACTTGTATCACACAAGATGGATGAAAAGGGTATGCTAGTGTATTACTGTGTGTGTGTGTGTGTGTGTGTGTGTGTGTGGGGGGGGGGGGGGGGGGGGGGG
>JAODTR010041162.1:9096-19770 GCA_025399935.1 Amblyopsis rosae | reverse complement strand
CTGCTGGAGCTGCTGCCCCCGCGACCCGACTCTGGATAAGCGGATGAAGATGGATGGATGGATGGATGGATGGATGTAATTTTTTTGTTTTGTTATGCTTTTCTAATTTGTTCTTTTATTTTCATTATACGAGATGTGTGTAGTGCATTTGGACTTAAAGTCGAGGGTGCGGAGCTTCTGAGGGAAGCCCCAATGGCAGAGGTGTTTTAGTTTGTATCAAGTTCAAATATGAACAGTCTTTCTCTTTTTCTAAACATTGTACATGTCCATTCTGGTATATCATTCAACACAAATCACTTGCTTGATCGTATAGCAGGTGTTAGGTATACTGTATGTATAATGTTGTATGTTAAAAATCATAGGCTACAGTATTATATATTTGTCAATTAAACAATAAAAGTGTACCGTACATGACAAAACCGTACTCTGCCTTGTTAACAAGTGTGCTATTTGTCATGTAGACACAAATGCTGTATATTGTATCTTTAGTGCCTACTGTAGGTCTATGCTGTCATTATTTTTCTTCCTTATGAACTACTGCATGATATTTTTCAAAATGTGTCAAAATATAGATGGAAAAAGTGTCCCTTCAGTATCCATTGTATTTTTATTTGCCATCATTTGGATGGAAAGTGGGTGCAAGTTAGTAGGCTATATAATTAATAATTACTAATCTACATTTGAATTAGTACTATTTTCATAAATCTGTATTTATGCATGTGAAGTCTATAGTATCTGATGATATTTATCAATCTGACTATGTTCATTGAACACAACAATTACTATTATTATATTATATTATGAACAAGAAACCATGCAGGCACATACTGTAGGATGTAAACATTTTCTGAAATACACTTTTTTGTATAGATTTTAAAGTATTCCGTTTTTACCGCTCACCCTATTTTTAAAGTGTTTACCATTTTCAAAAAGAGGATTAGTCCATTTCTCTTCATTGTGGAATGTGTTCTTAAAAACAGGTCACTATACTTAAATTGATTAATGTGTTAGCTAATGTAATTCTTTTGTTGTGAACAAGAGCTTTCAGAGAATACATGTTTTATTTTGATCTACAATGGCAGATATTTATATGAGGTTTTGAGCTGAATTTGTATATTCTACTTGAAACATGAGAAATGCGTCACAGGAAACAGAAAGATCTTTTTTTTTTTTCAGCTGCTATATTACGACAAAATTACAGAGCACATTTTCCAAAAATCTAAGTGAACTAGATTATTTTATGTCTCTGTATCTTTTTCTAACATTCTGTAACATACTGTAAAATGTATAAATGCCTTTGAAGTATTTTTCACGTCTTATTTATTTATTTATTTATTTATTTATTCATTTATTTGTTTGCCACGTGCTTGAATAAAATGTATCTAGAAAGAACACATTCTGTGTTTAACATTTGCATAACAAAGCCTGGCCTTTCAATGACATTTAATATACAGTAAAGCCTATGAATTCTAATCAGCTCCAGTAATGAGAGGGGAAATACCAAATGTGTCATGAAAAGATTTGCCTCAAATGACTCTTAGGCAACTGTATATTCTGTACCTTACCAAAAGAGACCATCTTTAGCTCAACCCAAACCTCTTTAGTGTAAATAACATTCTTCTAATGTGGCAAAGGCGTCGGAAAATGCTTAGTCTTAGTCCAGATAAAACTAATGTGACTAACACCTGAACTATGCCCTACAACAGCAATATTGATGATGATGATGATGAAGATGATGATGATGATGACGTTGAAGATGATGATGACACCACTAAATGACATCACAGGGAAGGGGGGGGGTGGGGGGGGGGGTGTGTAAGAATGAAGCCCCCCGAAGGATAGAACAGGCAGAACAGTCCCTTTCCAGATCTATTCTCCAATCACTTGCTTCTGTAAACAAAACAATATACTGTAGAATAACAGATATAAGTATGGATACTTTAACCATCTTCATTGATACTTTGTGTCATCAGCATATTAATAGGGAAGCCCATTAATGTTTTAGACATCTCAAAACATGCATGTGCATAACCCTTTAATACAATACAGTATCTTGGCAGAAATGTACTATAAATGATAAACAATATACAAAGAACTGCTGTGTCATTTTGGCTTTATTTGACTTTCATATACTCTTCTTTGTTATTCATGGTGCAAGCTTTGCATTTCATCTCTGCTGGCTTGTTCCATATGCTAAATTTAATTGAATCACAACACAAAGGAGGCACAGCTCTAAGACATTTTGTGTATTGGTATCAAATTTAATTGCTCAGGATGATCCCCTTGAAATGGCATAGGATCTGTAACTGGTTTGTTTTCTCAAGAAACTAGTCTAAAAAAAATTCATTTATAAAAAGTTTAATAGGCTTATCTGACAAAAATGCCATATTATAGATTGTTTCTTTGGTGACACTTGAAGTGAATATGTCTATTAAAAATATGATTTCAGCAGCATGGCTTCTCTGAGTAGCCTATAATGCAATTGAGTCTGGAAGTTATTCCTGTTCTGTTATTCATCCTCAAAGGCATGAATCAAGAAATGAAAAACTACAACCGGCTTTCCTTTGATTTGCAGAACAATAGAAGATCATTGCATGTTTAATGAAACATTTTTCACAGATTAAGAATAAAAATGAGGACTTCAAAATAATTACTATTCTAATAGGGGTCAAACTTTAAACCTATTTCTTCTACTGGCTTTGTTTAACATAATAACAGCTTTTATTAAGGTTTCACATTCACACCTTTCAAATATTTCGTTTCAATGGTTTACATAATCAAGTGCCAAAAGATAATCTTCTAAAGCTCGTCGCACACTTCATCTTTAGCTTTGAAGCAGAGCTGAAGTGGGTCTGCTTTGGAACCACAGGAGGCGGAGCCATTGCCTGTTTTGTCCCGCTCCCCTCTCCTTTTGAAACACCGTTGCTCGCCCGCATTGTTGTCATGACATATTATACTTGATTATACGCTTACCTAATACGTTTACCTAATACATGCATAATATTATGTTAATGCTGTGATATTGTAGGCAAATTACATAGACATTGTATGGGGGAATGCTTGTGCATTAGCTCAGCATGCAGTGTGCAACAGGCTTTATGCAAAGTAAGGTCTCATGAAGTGAAATTAACCGAATCCATGGCATTTAGCCACAAATTAACATAAGTACAATGAATTCCTGGAACTCATTGCAATTCCAGCACAGTGTTTTGTATCTCAAGTCAGAAAGGGTTACGCAAATGCTTGTGAATATCAGCTGGAGTGCACTGATCTCATATTCCTGTTCAAGGCTGGCTGAGTAAGGAAACAAACACGTGGCCTTCCAGGCAGTGAACAGCCTCTGTCACCCTGAGAAATATGAGGCTATCCTGTACCACGTCCTGGGACCACAATCTGCCTCAAACACAGGCTGTCAGCAAAGTTCTGCCAGCACTGTGCAGACAACGGTATACACTCAATCACAATATATTTTTTTCTTTCAAATGAAAACTACACCGAACAAAAATATGTGAAATGCTTTTTTCACTCTCATTTTCCACAGGGTAAAATAAAAATATGTTTTGTGAATGCACAGAGCTTTATCCTCTTAAAGGTTTCCCACAGACTTGTTTACATACAGTACTATTCAGTGAGCATTTTTTCTCTGTTAATATGATCCATCTACTAGTCAGGTATATCAATGCTGATAAAACAGCATAATATCTACACAGATCCTGGATAGGGACAAAGAGACACAGGAAAATGTGCAGCTTTATAATACTACACAGCTTTATAAAACTGCGCAGTACAACCCAATGCTTAAAGCTTTGAGGGAATGTCAGTTGCCATTCTGATAGTAGGAATGCCTAAAACTGTTGGGTAGAAAAGGTAATAAACCTTCTCGATACCATAATCTGCCTCCACATTTTTTTCAGAGATTTTGGTCTTTCTCAAAACCATGGACTATACTGTATATGCCCACGGTTGGCCTTTTCACCTGGATCGTCATTAAGACCAGCAGATGGGTTTTCACAGCCAAGGAATTCCTGCACTATCTGTCAGAAAGCTCAACATCCTCACCAAGGTTTTTATCTTACTGCATTATGGCATAAAAACACACTCATGCGGGAAAGAGTTCATTGATGGCCACTGGCACACTAGAGAAGGTCCTCTTCACAGATTCATTTTAATAAAGGCTAATTGACCGATCCCAAGGCCTGCCCCCCTTAGTTACTCTAACTAGGTTGGACAACAGTTATAGGCTATTTCAGGATAGCAAACAGTTGACTGTTCCAAACTTGCTCAACTGTTAGTAGAGAACATGGCGAAAAGGGATCAGTCAATTTTATCCACCCATTGCCTCCATATTTGAGCATGATGGCCTAACGTTGTAAACCAGAGGTCTTCAACCTCTGTCCTGGTGGACATTTGCCCTGCATGTTTTAGTAGTCTCCCTGCTTCTAATGAATGGGTCGTCATAGCTCTGCAAAAGCCTGATAACGACCCATTCATGTGAATCAGGTGTGTCGGAGCAGGGAGACATCTTATACATGCAGGGCTGTGGGTTCCCAGGACCAGGGTTGAAGACCTCTGTTGTAAACAATCTGTAAACAATTCTTATAAAATGAAAATTCCCCATTCTTTAAATGTTAAGTCAGCTATTGCAAGCTAAGTGTAAGCTAATACACTTTTGTATATTGTACTTTTTTTTAAACAATTTTGTCAAATTCAACAAATATCTGCTTGCATTTTGCTAGCATACCGTTCTGTACATGCTGAAAAAATTATCTGATACATATATACAGCCCTGGCTCCGTAAATAGTCACATAATCAAAGTGGCGAACACCGCTCATATCAACAAAGCCGTAGCACTATGCTTTGCTTCACAATGCATTGTTTGTGTGGCGGTGCTGTAGAGCGATACTGTTTTGATTTGAGCTCGAAGTTAGCAAGTATGACTAACCCTGCCTTTAATATCCTGTATATAATCACCAGGCAACTTTTCCATTGAGCATGTTTGTTTCAGGTCCCACCAATGTCTAACACCATCATCACACTATTGAAGAGGAGCCATCAGACAACCTAGGAGTTCCGTGTTTGAGTCCCAGTGCGGGACAGACCAATTATCATGAAATGCCTCTTGTCCTATCAAATTGTTTGGCTAGAACTATTGTATAATTACAATAATTAATAATAAACTGGAGCACCAAGGGAAATAATTGGTGCTTATGTCGGTTAAGTACATTTTGTATATTTGGCATGAAGCCTAAATGGTTTGAAGAAGAGTTTATTAATTCTGTGAGCCAGATTTTCAGTGTTACTGTTATGAATAGAAGGGATGTCACAGACAGTACCCTCAGGTGAGCTTCCCACAGGGATTTCATACTTTTGTAATTCTATTTATGTGAGGCAAAAGTTGCTTACAGAATCTAACCTTGACAAGTGGATTATTTGGGTCAGGAGAGCACCTGTGGCTGGAGTCAGGTCCATGGAGAATTGTGTACTCTTTTCGTGGACAAAGGAACAAGTCAGTCAGTGAAAGGTTTAGTCACACTAATATAGCTTAAATGTCTATGCAGTTAAAAAAAGGCTACATATTCAGAATAGTTTAGGACATGAGGTGGACTATGGCGCCAGGCTGCTCTTGCTTGGTGCTCTCAGAGGGCTGCTTAATAATCAGGTAGCGGAACAGATTGTTCACTTATTTTTTTGTCCTATCATCATTTCCGGCCTCTGAAAGAATTGGCTGATCTTAGCACTGTTGGCAAGCCAGCCCCAGCCAATTTGTCAAGCATTCTTACAGGAGTGGAGGTAAACATTGGGTATTAATATGCAATGAGTGTACAGCCCATTTTGCACAATCACAATTCATGTATCAATGTTATGCTGTTCTCTTTCATGGTTTTGCATACAACACTTTTTGTTAAACCTCTAAGAATGTTTTTTTACACATACCCTTTTACTATGACTGACCTGATGCTGATGAAAGCTTGGATCATACTTTCCTCTTTAGCCCACAGAACGTGACGGATGTTTTTTCTTCCAAAAATATTCTGAATGTTGACGTCATCTCCTCTAAGATGGTAAAGAGGTATGTCAGTTTCCATGGCATGGGAAAGGTGCTCATCTGTGAGCGCACCATTAATGCAGGAATATACGTATATACATTTTTTGGAGCAACAAGGAGACAGGTAAAAACTGGTGCATACTGTACCACTAGCTTCATATTACTAAACTGACACAGTGCTTATACTTCTAGCACTTATTTCCCGCAGGTACGTATATTAGATATGGTTTGTTGTAAATGTATGATGTGGTTAACCCTAATGACATGCTGCTGTCCTGATCCTAACAGAATTGTGGTTGCTACGACAACTGGTGTATGATCTCTCCTATGGACACGTGTACTGTTTGTAAGGGGCTTTGGATTCAAGTGTCTGCTAAATGCTGTAAATGTATAATGTAAAGTGCTTATGTGAAACACCAATTTCACCCACAGACCTTTCTAGGCATTTCCTGAAGTCCAATAACCTGACATACCAGAGGAATTGTGGCCCCAAGTCCATCTGGGGAGCCGTACATTGAAATTTGTGTACATTTGTGAATGGCAGGTACTTAAAAAAAAATACTTGGCAGTTGATTGGACAAACCATCTGGTCGTTTATGCTGTCGGCAAACTTAAACCACGCCCCGTATAGCTATCAACACAAAGCTGATTGGAAAGTTCAGTTGCTACTCGGACACATTTAAAATGATTTCTAGGCTTTCCAGACTCTCACAGAGAAATTAAATTGAAGCTTGCGAGATCAGGATGGTCTCGCGAGGCTAAAAGTCCCACATACCTTTCTAGGCATTTCAAGTATTTTACATTTAAACCATGCCTTGCATGTCATTCTTCTTCAATCAAATTTTCCTCAATCTTATATTATTTATGGGAATGCTCTGTTAAAGTCCCCTTAAACGGGGTAGCGATTACATTCATCAAAATGCTCTGAGGCATAACCATTAAACAAGGTGTGTGCAGAATTCATCAGCACAAAGCCTTAGTGTGATTTAATTACACCATCATCGGACATGATCAATCACCTTTTAGACATCCCTGTTGGATACAATGGTGTTACACTTTCATGATGAGAGCTATTACAGCTGTAATGTATTTAAAGGCTTGTAAAAGCAGGCGCACACCTCAAGAGATGAGGGATCATTCTGTTTATGCGGAGCATAAATAATAGTGGGATGGTTAATCAGATGTTGAAATCAGCAACAGTCACTGGATACCATCTAAGCACATGTGAACATCTGTCACTGGGTGAATTAAGCAACATTCGTGAGGCAGAGACAAGCCGCCACGTTCTGGCAGCTTCATGACCATGATGGATGAAGACTATCCTGTCCCCCTTCTTCCCAGCCCGCTGAAACGTACAATTAAAATCCCTTAGGAAATATTTCGATTGCGAGTGCTTGTATACTGCAGCCCAGGTCTCACCTAACCACCACGCATACTCCTCTTTCTTGCAACTGTCTATTAACGAGACACGCCCAAGTAAGCAAGACCACAGTCTGTCCATCATTGGACTACTTGTTTCCCTTGCTGTAGCACAGGGCTGTGCAGCTGTCATACTTCAGGACTCCACGGGTAATCTCCACAAGGTCTAAAAATATATGTGTATAAAACTAATGTGGCAAGTAACGTCACTGGTCTGTCTTCACACCTGATGGCATTAAACCATCACAGAAAATGTACGTGTACTTTGCTAATGTATACTTATATTCTCACTTTCCCTCTTGTGCTCTTCATGTTTTGTTGGAGGCTTGTGCATGTTTTATCATTCTTATTCCTGAAAAGATGATAGGCCACACAGAAATATGTTTTCTGCTGGGTGGTCATTGGGAAGCAGCGTGCCCCTTTACCGTTTACTAACCACCGCCCTGCAGCCGCCCGTAGTCCCAACCCTCCCTAGTCACACACAGGACTGATTGTCATTACGTGCACTTGTCGTCTGTGGGAGGATATGTATGTGGGGAACTGTGATTGGGTATCTCTGGATGTGTGCTTTTGTGATTGTTGCATTGTTGCCAGTCTACTTCTCTGATTGTTATACTAAACTCAGAACGAGGGTCGTATTTTTCATACCTGCGTGTTTTATGCATGTTTTTTTCCTCTGCACTTACGCTCAACACACCCAACCATTGACTAAAATGTATAGCCTTAATTGCATATAGGTTTACCGTTTAGGATTGTGACATAGCTGTCAGAATAACCTTTGTTTTCTTTGTTACTTTTGAATATCCCTTGTTTCCAGAATTTAAGCAATTTGTGCCCAAAAAAAGGCCACTGAGTTACATTTAAATTACAATTTAGTTAGTTAACTTAGTACTTTTGATATAGGGCCAGTGATAATGTGATCGTGATACAGTATCTCCTTTAACAAGAGCTCCCCGTTTATACAGGACCATGCTGGGTTGTCACTGGAATTAATACTGGCATGATTGCATGCCCCATGGTTTCATGGTGAATAATCCATTTATGGTTTTGTGTTGAAGTGGTTACCCCTGCTGATATAACTGTTTGTAATTCTCCAATGTAAATGTTGTCACTGTGAAGGGAGACAGTCCCCGCACAGCAATGTCTGGGGACCCTAAAATAAGTCTTAATCACAACATCCAGCAATGACGCAAAGGCTACAACGGTGTACAGTTAGCAATTTGCCAAATGCTCAAAATCAATATTCAACACATCCCACACAGAAAGACCAGAATTAGAATAAGTTAAACAACTCTGGATTGATATTGGGCGTTGGAGGATGTTATTTTGGTGATATTGGTCAGCAGGATGAATTGGTTTGACCACTGGTGAAACAATAATGAAAACATACCAAGTATTACTCAAGAATGCCTAGAATTGAAGCCAGTGTGGATCTTCCACATCCACCGACTATAAGGCATAGAGAGCAGTAGGTTATTAAGCTAAACACCAAGACGAATCATGCATGTTTGGACTACTTGAAAAAGGAGGCCAATTAATGGAGGGCCGCTCTTGTAATGGGAATACAAGACTAGACTGCACATCCGGATAGTACCACACCAGTTACACTTACATTCTAATTAGACTTCAATTACGTGGATTACTGTAAGTGAAATACTGTATGCTGAAGCACTCAGGTAGCGCTAACCATAGCTCATATGAACATAGTGTGGAAAAGGGACATGATAGTTGGGGATAATTTTTCAGACATATTCAATGTTAACATTATACTCTTTTTGGTATCTTCCTCGATTGCACAATATTTGGGCCAACCCTATGTGTTGTTGTTTCTGTCACGTCCATAAGATCAGCTCTGACAAGGTGTTATGTCTTGTCTCTCCTCGAGTCTGGCAACATGTGGAGTTAAAGCTGAATGTTAACTGACTAGACTGTCACATTTGTGGACACCTCCATTGTCAGGGCCTTGGAACAAACAGATACCTGTCGTGTCGACATGGTCCTATTCCCCTGCTGGTCTCAATTGGAAGAGAAACCTTGTCTGATCAAGGCTTGTTGCAGTCGTGTTTTTGCTCCCTGTCATGAGCCTCCAACAGTCCACAGTACACAGCCTCAATCCTTTAGGAGCGTTAAACCTTTTGTTCACTTGATTTAACTGACCTTTCCCAAGCCCCGCCCCTTGTTGCATGTCCTCCAATGACAGTTGAGCATTTTTTCAATCTGACGGAACCTTCCGTCAACTGTCTGTTTTGCTGTAATAGCTTTCTCTGCTGTTTTGTCCTACCTAGTTACAGTAACTAAGTAGGACATGTGAAAGGGGCGGGGCTTGGGAAAGGTCAATTGAAGCTCTATGGTCAATTTAAACCTTATTTCCTTTATTTAGGCATAGTATGGGGCTATACAATAGATTCAGTAAACTGCACATGGAACAGGGCCAGGACCTGAGCCAAGCCTAATTAATGTAGCTTTACTGTATGGAAAGGAAATAACTCTACATCTGTAATGCACACAAGGACAGCCTACTCGTATGGTAGTGGTATTACCTCCCTCCCCCTCCCTGTCTTGCAAAACGCTAACACTCAACAGATCATATGGGAATATGCAAAATTGAACTGTAATTGGCTCGAGACTGTGCCTAGCTGCACCTAATGTGATTACAAAAATATTTTGTGAGAGTCAGAATGAAATATTTACTCAGATGTAATGCTGCCCTGTCTATGCTAAATCTGTTTGTAAACAATATGAATAAGTTAATATGAATAACATCATGCTTGTCTTGTTTCAATATACTGTATTTCAATACGTCCATGTGTTTTACAATTACACTAAAGTGTTGTGTGTAATGTTAGGCCTACATAATTGCATCTGTAGCCTAAATGGCTTAATCTGTTCATTCCTGGCTGCTGCAATTGTGTTACAGAAATACTGTACAATAATGTGTGAAGGCTGTGTTGTGGCACTCGTTTCAGTATCAGGCCCCATACAGTTTGATGGGTGTCTGGTCTGAATCAGTGTCACTCAAAGGGGTTTTCTTTCTCAGCAGCAGCACCAATGAGTGTTAATTAAGACAAAAAGTAAAATGTGGCCCTCTTACTCCCTTTGCATTCAGCTTGCTAGACATTTCTGAACAGAATGATTACAGTACATACCAGGTAGAGGATTACAATATTGTTTGTTTTATGCCAGCTAATATGTGAATTGCTGGTTGAAA
>JAODTR010041152.1:0-19772 GCA_025399935.1 Amblyopsis rosae | reverse complement strand
AATTAATATCTTTTTTGATACTAATTAATAGCTGTCAGATTACTTTTGAGATGAAAACCGCAGTGTTATACTCTCTGGTATAGTTTGCAATTGTAAGCTAATGCACTTAGTCAAATTCACCAAATATATCTTTGCATTCCGCTATCATACTGTTCTCTGTGCATGCTGAAAAAATTATTCGGTACACAGCCCTGTCTCCCTAAATAGTCAAAAATGTCCACATTCAAAAAGCCAAATCCCAAAATGTGAACTGTACATAGTTTATTGCAATGTAAAAGTGATACATTATATTACAAATATCGTTTATGTACAGACGCAATGTGTTGGCTATTATAATTAACAAACCATTGCATTTCTACAGTAAATACACTGCTTGGTTCACACAAGCAAATGGATAAAAGTTTCAATAGGCTCCAAAAAGCTGATTGAAAATATTATTTCCATGAATTATTTATTAAATGTCAGAGAAACAGTGATATACTGTATGTAAAATATCAAATATTACTCAAAATAAGTACTTATTGTTACAAATGTTTATATATGAAGGTCCTGCAATCCAGTTATATAAATGACAATTTGAGCTGTTTGTTGGATTATGTAGCATTCAATATGTTGCACTGGCCAGAAATGCATTACCAGAGAAAAGGGTTTATACTGAACTAAAGATAAATGTCACTGGATATTTTCTCCTGTGTCTTCTCAATTGCATGTTATCGCATTGTACTTTAGATATACATACTACAATATGTTGTAGAAAATAGGTTAATGTGTCATGTTAATGTTTAAATGTTCTCTCTCTTATCCAAAGATAAAAGAACACTGCATTTTGATTGTATACACCATACTTTACAAAACTCCTGAGCTATAATTATATATGTATAATGTCAAAGGTGTAATGGTAAAAACAAGTGAAATACAGTGCACATATTTGTCAGGGAGGTATGGTACCAGAGTAGAATTCACCACCAGACAAGCCTGATGTTCAGATATTGCACATTCAACTTCATCTTCCTGGTCTGCTTTGTGCCACTCCATTAAAAGAAATTATTAGCAGTTGGCAATTATAATAATGAAAATTATGGATATTGGCTAGTGATAAGTGTTTGGATTTGGCCTAATCATCATGACCACTTTCTTTAAAGAATAGGACCCGCCTCTGAATTCAGCCCAGTAGACTCCATCTTGGTAGCGGCTACGATAGTGTCCACCTCTGTACCAAACTCCATTCAGGTTTGAATGAGCACAAGAGTTGTACCACCAGCCTCCCTTCTGATAGTGGGCACAGTTACCTGAAAACATATGAATAAACACTGTATTAAATAGGATACACTTCCTTTTTAAAGATAACATTGGGACATTGGTGACCATACAGATGACTGCATCCAACACAGTATTTTGAAGGGTGGTATTCTTGTTTACAAAGAACAAATGTAGTTTATTTGTATTTTTTTTTGCCATAAAATACTTTGGGTAGTCAAAGAAAATGTGTGGTATGAGCAATGTGTGGCATGAGCAACTTCAATACTATTAGCAATTTAATTTCAATATGTTATCATACATGTGTCATACAGAGTTTTAATATTGTTTTACAATCACAAGATATGTCCTACCTGTATACACGTCATGGTCTCTGTCCAAAGTGGTAAACTGTTTGCCATTATGCCAGGTGAGGGAGTCTCCAGCATTGCCATGATACCGGCCCACCTTTAACCTGTAGAACTCAGCTTCAGACTCCAGCCGGAAGCTGGCGTACTCTGCGAACACCTTCCTGCCAGACCAGTCCTCAAGTGTGACCAGCAGTTTGTAGTTTGCCTGGTTAGTTAGCCAGTAGATATGCTCCAAGCCCAGCCAGTACTCACCATCAATATTGCCAAACCCTTGCTGTGAAGTGCGGAAACAAGACATTTAGATTTCCTTCCTTTTATCCTTTTGTGTGTCTAACAACAGTTGGTTTGGATGTTTGTGGGATGATTCAGGGATGTTGTTCTGCGTTCTGGGGGTAATTATAGCTTTAGTTTGTCTGGAGTGTTGTTGTTTATTATCAAGCAACATTGTAACAAATGGACCATGGCTCTAGTTTATAGTCTGCATCAGCGGCCCAGATTGTAATTCAATTATTTAAAACGCCCCAGATATCTGTGTTGTGGGGATCGGAAATACTGTTGCAAAGCACACGCTGCGTCGTTGTTCAAGCTGTGGTCATACACATGTAATTTCTTACCCCTTGTTGTTAGATGTTGCTTAATAAATGTTATGGCAACATATCATGGGGACGGCCTACAGTATGTGGCCCTGGCTTGTTAGGCTGCAATTTAATGTCCGCTATTTGACTCTATTGGACTTCCTTGTGGAAACATGTGTTACCCTTCTATACTCTTAGAGATTAGAACCAACTTCAGTGTTATGGTTATGTATTTGTCATTTACTGTATACCATTTATTTATTTCTAACAGAACATATGTACTTTTATTGGTATAGGCCCTATATCCTGAGTGAACAAATAAAACAAAGAACCAACTGATGTAATGAAGCTGCACAGAACAAGGTCACAGACTGAAACATTAACACGTTCATATTTATTTGTAATGTCATATAGTTAGTGTCAAAACAACATACCCAAGCCACATGCCTTCTAACTATAAGGAATGTCATTTGATGTGAGCTTTACACACCTTGTATGTCTCCCAATTCCTGAAAAAGTTGACAGAGCCATCCAGCCTTCTCTGTATCACAGTCCAGCCACCTGGATCATGACCTTGGTCGCACCACACTTGCATAAGGCGGTTGGCATTTTCAGGCTTCACGAGGTACATGTCACTAGTAGTGTGGCCATCTTCCTGGGCCTCCAAACAGTCCTTAAATGGACCTAGACAAAAATGAAGGAGACATAAGGCAAAGCTCACAGCAAAGGCTGTGTCACTGGTGTTTATTAATGTATAACTGCTGGCATAGGCTGAGAAGCACTGCTCCCTGTAAGTAGACATGCAATGCATGAATATGGATGTGCAAGCTTGTTTGTCCAAACAGATGCTTTGCATTTGCAATCTAACATAATGGTGGTGCAATATTTTAGTAGTTCGCCCCTCACTGATTGGCTTAGACACTTTGAGTTTTCTCATCAGGCCTGTTGAAGGCCAGAATTGAGCCAAGTGTGTGTTTGTGTCTAAGATTGAGAAGTCTATAAGTTCAATAATCAATATAAATTCGAAGAATAAATGTAATGTTGTAATAGGTAATAATAAACATCAGGACATTACATTTTAATTTTAATGAATGTGAAACATTCATTCGTGTTGGAGCATATATGCCCCAAAATGGACAATTTTGACAGTCACAGGAAAATAATATGAACATTCGAGAAAACATACTGTAATATTTGTTTTAGTGATCAAAAAATATTATGCTGTAAAATAACAAAAAGAATATCATGCATTTTGGGGGCAAACGCCGTGCATCAATTTCACTGGCGCTCGTGGATCAGTTACTCAGTCAACACAAGTAATCTCTACCTTTCTTATGTAGCTCCCACACACTACCTTGGTTCTAGCTCAAAGCCATAGTCAAATATACCACTAGAAAACATTGTTGCTAGGCAACGATGACGCAGCTTCAAGAGTGGGAAAAAGGAGCAAATGACACAAGTCTGTAATTCATACGATCAATATGATTGTTATGGCCATTCAAGGTAAAAATATGCAAAACTCTTTTGTGTTTTTTAATTTGAATGAAATAACAATGTTAAAGTAAAATGTACACACATTCAGGGTCCTAAAGTTACATGTGTATTTCAACATTACATTGCCAATTTTTAAAACAGTCAAAATGACGCCTTCATTGTTCCAGTGTTAAAGCTTGTCCCTTAATTTAAAAAATGTAGAAGGCTAAAGGAAAAACTACACATAAGTGTTTATACTTGGTCATAGGGAATCCCATCATTTAGCAGTAGAGGCTCAGTTTAAGACCAGAATTGACTTTGGCTGCTGTTCTCACAAAGGGAAATGGCTACAAGCTGTGCAGCCAAAAGCAACACTGGCATGAGGGCAAAGTGAATACTTGATACTCAACGATAAAACAGTAGCAAGTCAGTTTTGTTGATTCTTGGTTTATCCTGTTTACTGAGACACTGGATTATTATAGTAAGTTGAAAGGCAATTCCTTGAAAATAACTTTATGGCGTAAAGTACTGTACTGTAATGCGAAATTCAGTTTGACTTTTGCAATAGGAATGTAAGAATGACATGTGGATTGATTTTTCTAGGCCCTACAGTACGTCACTGGGGTGAAGCTAGCACATTTCTGGGGTTTTATAAATAAGAAAATATGACATAAGCCTGCCGTACACTAGCAGATCCCATCAGTCTAGTTGTGAAAAGCGAAGAACTGTATGTTTCAGTACGCTATGTCATACTTCACTGCCATTACCTTTCTATTCCAAATGTTCTGATCCCATTTGATATGGAAAAAACGATCTAATGTGGCCACTGGCTCCCCTGCTTCAATTGGCTGTGAAAGTGTTTAAGCTCTTAAGATTTCACACTATTTGGTTTGCCAGCTGGCCCAAGTGCTCAAGTACTATTGAGGCAGATGAAAGGATTGTGGTCATACAACACTGTACAGTATAGGCATTAAGACAAACACAAGAATAAAAGGCAGTACACTGCAGCATGATGCTAATTCAAGTTTTGTCAGACTTGAAGCAGCATGTTCCGCACTCGTGACAAAGTGCGTGACAAATGAGAGAACTGATGTGTGTTTTTAAGCGGTGATCCATTGTTCCGGGTGGTATCCATCTCTTAAAGGAGTGTCTGTTGGGCAGACACAAGCCAATGCTGCCCTGTCCTAGCCTGCTCTGTTCTGCCTGATAAAGTCTGCTGTTTTGGTGGAACATATGACTGACTCTTGCCTAGTGGAGCTGGAACAAATGACATCATGCAGCCTGTCGGTATCTCTATCTGTTATACTTTACCCCCCACCCACACCCCATCCCCCAACCCCCTCCATCGCACACACACACACACTCCCCACTCCTCTTTGGGCTCTTACACACTTCGCTATTCGTCTGTCTATCTTAGTCATTGTAGCCAGTCACTTTTCTCATACCATTTCAGACTTGCATTGGGTTCAACAGCCTTGTTAAGGATTGATGTACGTTTTAGGGGGTAAGTTTCGTGGTTGTGGGCAGGAAATGACTTGCCTCCTTTCAAACATTCCACACAAAGGGCACTGTGCAACCCGGAGCAAATGGCAAGCTATAGCTCACAATGTCAATGGAAAAAGCTTAGAGTAAACCCTGGTCACATTAGTGCTGGTTTGTTCCTTCCTGTTTGAAACCAAAGTGGGTCTTTGCTGGACAGCAAATACTGCACACGTTATTCACTGCAATTAACAACATGAAAGCACTACTCACACCGATTTAAAAGCTTTATCATTCAGTAACATGTGTTTAAACGACTCATTGGGCTTGGATCCAACTATCCCTTGAGACTGCACGAGATGTGTTTACCCTGTTACTATGCTTTTGTGTTGTGGGTTGTGCAAGCCAAAGAGATGATATGTATCTCAAAGGCCTCTGGACAATAGCATTTCTGTTCTCTCCAAGAGGCCTTTTCTCAGGCACTGTGTTGGCCTTATTTTGTAAACTGACAATGGGCTCTAAGAATGGCTAGTACTACGTATTGTCGTTATTAATAATTATACAGTGAAATAGTTCCACTCGTAGATGCAAAACACAGGCCCTTTTGTTTTCAAGCACTGTTTGTGATGCTGGGTGGGGTGATTATATATGCAGTAAGATTGTATCAGAAATGAGCTGGCAGCTTCACTTTTTCCAAATGCTGTAGAGGGAATGGTACAATGTCAGAGAGAACTAAAGGAAGCATGAGTGGTGTTAAAAGACTCACCAGGCTTGTTGGTGGTGGAGGGGCTGTGCGTGCCATGTGTGGGCATGGTAGGGAGGACAGGAGGTATAGACTTCTGGTCACTCTGGATCTCATTGGTGATCTGGTTGTTGATGCGTGGGGCGACGGGGGGGTGGAAAGGCCTGCTGAGGGGGGGCGACACCGGAGGGGGCTGTGGCCTGGGCTGTAGCCTGGGCTGGGGGACAGGAACTGGGCGGTGGACCGGGCGACCCTGGCACTGCTCCTCCAGCAGCGCTATGAGGGCCGACTGGTTGTTAGCCAGGGAGGCCAAGTGCTGGTACTTGTGGTCCAGGTCTTTGTACCGGCTGGTGAGCTGCTGCATCTCTGAGGTTTGGTTCAGGATCCTGTTCTCCATCTGCGCTAACTCTAGGGCATTGTCTCGCTTCCTGATGATCTCATGGAGCAGCTGCATGTACAGCTGGGTGACACGGGAGTTCATGTTGCGGCTCTCCTTCCTCAACAGCTTGACCTCATTCACGATGCCTCCGTCCACCTCCACAAGCTGCTGCAGAGTCTCGATCTGCCTTTTTTGTTTCTGCAGCTCCATGTTCAGAAGTTCCAGCTCCTGCTTGTTCACCCGGTTCTCCAGCAGGGCCTCGGGCTCCTTGGAGTTCACACAAATGGCGCCGGTTACCTTCTGTTGGGGCACGATGAAAGTGTAGGAGCATTTGTCCTGTTGCGGTTCAGGTGCAGCGCGCCTGCTCCGTCCGGCGTACAGGAATTCTCTCTCCAGGCCATCGTCACTGCTGTCAAACTCCTGGAGTCTCGGCTGATCACTGCTGCTGTCCGAAGGGCTTCCCTGGGCTTGCTGAACCCCACAAACTAGTCCGTACGCCAGAAGCAGCCCCAGCAGAACCACTGAAGGGCGCTCCATGAGTTTGGGTCAAACTCTCCAAAGTCTGTGGAGGAGGAAGAAGGCAGGGGTAATTCATTGTAAGAATCATCGGTCACTGGCAGCATTTATTACCCCTTGACTTGATTGTCATTGTTTCAACATGCCTGCCTTTGCCAAAGGGTCTCTGAGTAAGCCATGCAAAATCTATTGTTTTCTGTTGCGGTTAGGAATCCTTAGGACTTGGAGATCACTCATTGCTTACTCACTCTTACAGGACATCAATGGAGTCCTTCACAAACTAGCTGATTGAGACCAGAAGTTGTCTGTACCCTTGTCTTAGTCTCCTTGACAGAAGTACAAAGCTCAGCGACTTTCTCTGCCCGAGGAAACCCTATTCATGACACAATGCAACTGGGGGGCAGCTGCAGTTCATTAAAGTTATTAGAACTTACTTTAGATCTGTTGTTTTGGTACCCCCTCCCCTCTATGATAGTCCATCAATCTTACAGGTGTGGTATCAAGATGCTGATTAAACGGCATGATTATACAGGTTTGCCTCAGACAGTTCACAATAAAAGGCCACTCTAAAATTAGCATTTTTATCACACAACACAATGCAACAGATGTCACAAGTTTTGAGGGAGTGTGTAATTGGCATGCTGACTGCATGAATGTCTTAACAGAATGTCCTTCAACATACCGGTAAAACTGCACATTGTAAAGTGGCCATTTATTGTAACCTGTCCAAGACACACCTGTGCAATAACCACTCTGTTAAATCAACACCTTGATGTGCACCATGCCATGTGCTCACATGCAGTGCTCCCGTGCTAACGTCTGTGAAATAGAAAAAAATAGAAAAGAGAAATCCACCTTTTTGTGCAAACAGTAGGCTACAGTTGAAGATTTGTGAAAAATGAGAACAAAAACAAAAGTTAATTTCTTTGTTTAGTAAAGTGTATTTGTTTGTAAAAGTATTCATGATTGTTTATATGTAATAATGTTCTGCAATGGGCAGTTGCTCATTCCAACTGAGTGAGTATTTTTGTGGGTTATATTGTATATTATAGAACCACTGATTAGAGACCACCAAAAATATTGAAACTGATTGAAAAGTGTATATGCCCGCTTAGCCCACCAACTGTGACTTATATTACATAATTGTAACATATATGGTGCTGTAGGTAGGAGTTTAGTTACTGTGTACGTTTAGTGTAATTTGTTAGAAATGTCATAGACATCTATCAGCTATGAGTAAAATGCTATGTGAGTTTATCTGCTCTGGTTGATAACACCCCACTTATATTATACTGTATGTCGGTTCAGATTCTGCAAGTTACCCAAAGATTTCTGACCAATCATGGCCTCTTTTCCCTTATTGGTCTTTTCAAGATACAGTACCTTGCCAGTCAATCACATGAATGTGCAAATCACAACTGACAAATGTGTATTTGTCAGTTGTGATTTGCATTGACAGACAAACGGGCTCCAGTGGGACAAGAGAAGGGCGTGGTTTTTTTTCTAAAAGCTTGTTCTTTTTTTTTATAGCAATAGCTCTCATTGCAACTTTCAAATCCTACTTACATCGGCTTTAAGGTTAAGATTAGAAAAACATTTTAATTTCTATCTCATAAACAAATTAAGATGCAAAGTCTATAGTATTTCCTCTGCTCTGTTTGGTCTAAAAAGCATCATCAAATTAATTCAAAAGACTGTTTCAAAGTTACTAATCCTCTCTCAGCAAAATAATTTCTTTGTTTAATGGTACGCTGATCTATCTAGCAACAGTTTTAAGTAGGTTACAATGCTGTCAGGGAAGTTTGTTTAGCTTTGCTAGCAGTCTTGGATGAGGTTCTCATTGGGTGAGTGCCACTATTAGGTCTTGACATACACAACTATGTATCTTCTCCCTCCTGCAGGCTTGGGCACCTTTGCTTATGGAAAATGTGAGACACTAGCAGATGATGCTATTCGTGGATCTGTTTTAAATATTGATTGTCTTACATCAGAGCACAGCTTTCACCCAAAGTGGTAAGTAACAGTGGGGCAGTTCTTCCCCTCAATTTTCTGTGTTCTTGTAGAGTTTTCAAATAGATGTGGAGGGTGAAGAATATGAACTCAGCTCCTCAAATGAACCATGTAGAATGCCAATAGGTCCAATAGGAACGTTAAGTAACTTCAGTCTAATCAGCCTGTTCTGGCTAACATCAGAGTCATTTGTGATTAGATTGCAGCCAGTCACACATCTCACGTTACAGTTTCTACAACCTTTAACTTAGTCAGCATAGAAATGAAGCGTTGAGCTGTTTGTTTCAGAAGTAAAATTGCAGGTATATGCAAAAATAAGCATGGGAGTGTTCCAAGGTAATGGTGGTGTAATTTGAAGTGGAGGAGATGCCACTGAATGCCTCAGAGATTGTGATTACTGTTGAAGGATAACAAGGCATTAAGCCCCGGGGGCTACTTAATTGGAAACTGCTGCATATTCGATTACAGAGGAGCCCTGACACCTCCCCAAAGCCACATGGTTCCTGTACTATCAGAAAGCATTATGGACATGCACATATTGGCCTGCTGTTTCAGACCTGCGTAAAGGTTGCAACATCAAGGCAACACTATCCAGATGCAGAACAGTCATCTTCTTCTATTCTTACTCAACCATGCAAATTAAATAAATCATTCATGGTAGAGTAACAACTAACAGATAAATCAACTTACACATATGACAAACGGTGGTGCACCCCCTAACTGGCCACAACGTTTCTGTTTCAAATTTACAATATACAACCAACATGTCCTTTGCAATACATCACCAAGATATTTCATAACACCGATGTTCCTGCTGCATTGCATCTCTAAGCATTGTGATGCTGATTGATGTGTACATTTCAAACCATTTCACAACACCCATAAGAGATCTATTGATATTCGTAGTAAGACTAGACAATGAAAGAAACGGGAAGGTAATTGTATTCCCTTACAGAGCCATTCAACATGAATCAGCCCATTTAAATGCAAGCTAACCTAATAGAGATGTGTGGGTCCTGTCCTATCCTGCACTAAAGTGATAATAGCAGTATTGGGCCAGTGGCTCCTGTGGTCTATCTCCCTGGAACATACGCTTTGTGGCAGAGACGTGCTGTGTGATTGGCCTCTGCTGCAGGGGAGTCCCATGCTGGACGTGGTTAGCAGATAGTCTTGCTTCAAAGACCAGGGGAAAACATTTTTGTAGCTTGTAATGAAATGGTGCATGTGTATGCATGTGTGCGTGTGTGAGTGTGCGGGTGAGTGTGAGAGTTTTGTGTTTTTGGCTAATGTGTGTTTTCAAATAACAATGTTGGCTGGGCTGAAGCTCCCATGGAGTGGAGAGAGAGTCCCATCTGCCCCAGCGAAGACAGCCTGTTATTAACCCATCCATCGTCTGCCAGAGGGAACAACAGTAAATCTCCACCCATGGCTCTAATTTTACACCCCCAAGTCATTATTGTCCTACCATCATCAGTTTGCTTTAACAAGCTGCCATTGACTGACCAGTCGGTCCAGTGATTAATAACTGGTGTTGATACAAGGGGTCTGCCTCAAGAACAATGACAATGGCCCAGTGGGTAAATTCACTGCCTGACCCCTTTTTATTCACAGCCATAGAAGACTTAGCTTCAACTTCATGATTAGTTCAGCATCACAAATGGCTGTGTTTCAGAGTCTTGAGTTGCTTTGCCTATACTGAATGCTCCTTTAAAACTACTTGCGTGCCCATAGCAAAGGCATTGTTTCCATGCTAGTCACATAGTAATTAGAAGGTGAGTGAGTCTGTCTCTTACCCCCAGAGTCAGCAGGTCATTCCTCACATTCTCTGTCACCTCATTAGAGCCATTGGAGAGTTTTGCCAACGTGGATGCTAATGTAGAGTCAATGGCTGTGCCGACTCCGAACAGAGACTTGCTCCTTACTCCTCCTAGCCTTACTGTACCTATCAAGAAGATTCACTGACCCAATGTTACAGTTTCTGAGTGAATGCACTGTAATCACATCAGCGGCATCTAAATCGGGAGAACACAGCACTTCTATACACACACACACATTTGCCTGCAACCGCTAAGGAGTGGACCGCTTTCTGCTCTCTGTTCAAATTAGGACAAAAGTGGGCTTGGAACAGGCAGAACATCGTGCTTGACACCCATTATGGATTTGGATCACAGTCAAATTCAATTTGCTGGCGGTAATCTGTGCTATTGCATTACCTTGAGGGTGACCTCATTCTTTTCTCAAGCATGTAATGCCTGTAAGCCTGTAACATGACAGTTGGTTATGATTCAATTCAACTGCCTGCCTGGTTTGATAGTGTGGAAGTATTTATTGGATCAGAGAGTTCAGACTATGGTTCAAACGTAGGTTCATTTTTATCTTCTTCTTGGCCTGTTGTTTCGTCCCCCCGGCTTGTGAGGCAGACAGTGAGGCAGGGGGTCTCGCAAATTGTTTCTATAAGCCCCAACATTCTACCTCAAAGCCCACTTATCCAAACACTTCCCGGGCAATAGAAACAAAGCTAGGATTCAGCGGGCTTGCTTCTCCATCCTGTTGAACCCAGGGGAACATCCTGAGGCTTAAGACCAGCTTGACAAGATGGTCATTCATTTGCTTGCACAAAAGGGGCCTGCTGTTTCATATGCCTCTCGTTGATGAAAATAATGTTAAATAAAGTCTTGTTTGTTGTTATTGCTTTACACTGTTAATAACAATATGATAGAGAAGACCTACAGTGCCCATCTGTCTTTGATGAGTGATGCCTTTGGGTCTAGTTAACACACTGTCCAACATCACCTGAGCTCACTTTAATATCTCTCTAGGAAATATATAAAAAAAATACATAAATAATAAATTCAGAAAATCACAATTCAAAGAAGACCATTAATCTAAGACATTTGAATTGGCTGCTGCTTTTCAGCTCAGTGGCAGCGATCATGGCATGAAATGTCCTCTGTAGTCATACACATCAATAATAAAGCAATCAGTCTCTCCATTTATCATCTATCATCTATGATATATAAGATCAAATCTATCACAAATGATCAGAGTAAAAGTCAAGCAGCTTGGCAATGCTTACAGGATAATTGCTGACTGTCGATTTAGGATCCTTCAGTTGCCTTTCCCTCCTAGCAGACCTGATTGAAGTTTCTCCTGGTAGAAAGTCATACCAAGTGTGAAACCTGTCTGTCTCCCCCCGCCTTCGCTCTATTGGTGTTTTACTCACTCTTTGTCACCTAGATCCATTCCGGCTTTGATTTTAAGGTTTCACTGGATCAACAAGCTCAGTGTGTGGAGTTTTCTTCTGTAAACGAGCGAATGTTGCCAACAATCCACCACTGGAGAAGACAGTACCTTTTCGTTTGCTGATGGAGATTCCCAGTGAAGAAGTGAGCCTCCCGGGCTGACTGTGTGTCCGCTGTGTCACGGTTTAATCCATCACCACTGCCTTCCTGCTCTCAGAGTCACTGTGTAGAATATACACACCTCTTTTCTCTCTCCCCCTCTCTCTCTTTCTCTCTCTCTCCCTCCCTCTCTCCTCTGTGTTTTTAAATGATGAAAACTCCTCTGGCACACTGTTTCAGAAAGCGGACAAATTGAGTACAGGGCCTCTCCCCCTTCCTTCTCAAATTGAACACATTCTTATTTAAAGTAACAGGCCTCTCCCCGTCCCTCCTCCACATGGCACAAAGAAGTCTACAAGCATGCATGCACATGACACAAGCCCTAGTACACACCCTCCCACACACACACACACGCACACACCCTTCCACAGACACACTACTCGAATTTCCCAGCCCCTGACCCTCCTCCCAGCATCCTCTTCCCCCTTCCCCCTTCTGTGCAACACCACTATTTATGGCTGGGCCCTCTGGTTACAGCAGTGGACAGTGGGGATGTCACACTCATGGCTGATTCTAATTGGCCGTGAAGGAGATTTCGACCCTTGGGTATAAACAGCACATGGTTGCAAAAGGCCTCAGGTGGTTGACCAGTGTTGGGTCTGGCCGTGGGACTGCTGACCCTAGTTTGAGTTGTGGAGATGAGTCACGTCTGGTGTGGAACTATTTAGCTCCTCGTTGCTCCTCATTGGCCACAAGTTGCCGCAGATCTATAAAATGTCTTAGATGTCTGTTGTCCTACCCTCCTTGAATCCACAGTTTGTTTAGGGATATTGACGTAATGGTATTAAATATGTGTTGAGCTCAACAGAAAGACCTGTCAGACTGATAAGTCTGCCAAGGCTTTGTAAACTATAAAGGACGGTATTGGCAGGTTGCTTTCACTTGGCTGGTGTCTGTCTCTGTAACATTTTCTGTTTTCAGTATGACCCGGATATTTACTGTCCAGTGAACAGTGTTTGTAAAGGGCTTTCCTGTTTTTACTGGGAGATTTTAACAGACTAAATAGTCCTCAATCGTGAGCTTATAAAGACTTCACTGAAGTAATTTATGAGGTCAGTCAAGCACCTGTCAGCAGTCACTACATGTTGAAATATGTCTTTGCATATGGTGTTGTCTTTTCATCTCCCACACCTGCTGAAACAAAATATTTTGCACCCAAAATATTCTGATTCAGATGCTTTTTAATTCAATTAGGTGTGGTGTGCACTGCTGTATAACGGGCATGCTGACAGTCAGCTCACAGCAGGTTAAACATATATTCTGTTTGTACAAGGCTGTAAATATTTATGAATAGGACGACGGGGTACACTCCTTCCATTAGCCGTGAGTTTTACTTGTTTTGCATTTAGACTACCATAGGCTGCAAAACTCTTATTGGCTCTCAGCAGACAGCTATTGTTAACAGCACACACATATGACACGTGCAATTAATTAATTAGTTGAATTCATTGAATTCATAATTCAATTAATTATTTAGTTGAAAACTATTCATAACTATTATTGTCTCGTGTGTGCTATCATGTGGTGTTTACCTACTAAATTTAATAAATGATATTGACCTGTTGAAAATGTATAATATGAATCACAAATCCAAGTTAAAATAGCCAGGATGGAAGGCTATTGCTGTTTTTCTTACATGCTTTGTAGCTCTGTACTGTGAATGAAACTATGAAAGTACAATATATGGGTGGTCATGACAGGGGTGAAAGGACAGGAGTGAAAAAATCCTTGCAAAAGATATGGGACAAAAAACATTACATTTATTTCATAACTGAAGGTCTCACGTTTAACAAGCTAACCTCAAGCGGGAATATTTGATGGAAGCAAATGCTATTAAACATGAGGACACACACCATATGTGGTTGTGAGTCCTGCATGTGTTGGACTTCTGTTTCTTTCTCTTTGTCCACTTATGTGCTGTGTATATTGTTGGCCTCTGGTTAGTGTTGAAGGTGAGAGCGACTCATTAGGCCTTCTGCAGCCATGGTGTTGGCTAAAGGGATTAGTCACCACCACCCCCACACATACACACACACACACACACACAACCCCCAAAGTGCAGAAAAACATCCCATAAAATGTCATAGGAAAATGTTACTCCCATGTTAAAAATGTAACCAATCAATGTGTTCAAAAGGTGCAACAGTGGGACCACATGGGAGAAATCATGGAAAGTGGGTTGGAAATGCTTCACAGATGGAGGCTGACGTATGTGATTGAACGACCAGGTTGGTGTCTGGTTGTTAAGTACTCAATCTGCAAACAACAGGAAGAATATAGCAGCATCTGTGACATATTGTACAATAATAATAATAAATAAACAAATAAATAAATAAATAAATAGCACAGGATTTGACTTTAAAGTTGGGGTTTTTTCTTCCAAAAACGTTGTCATGTACCAGTGGCCTGGTAAAGCCATTCTGAAGCTCTGTCTCTACGATTTGCATATAAGTCTGGGAACTCTTCATTCAAAACAATGGCTGCTTTCTGTGGACTGAATGTTTGCTGAGTTCAGCAAATTGCTTTCAAAGATGTTTGCTGCAGTTAGTGTTGCGGGTGTTGCTCAGTGACGTGGATTAAAAGCCACTTATTTGGAACCGGTTTTGTTCTAAAATGTGTGTGTATATTGTTGCCTTCCGAGGCGCGAGGAATAAAAACCTTGAGGCGAGAGGTGAGTTCAAAAAGGGTTTTTATTCAAAACGTAAGGCCTTCCGATGTCCAGCTGTTATGTCCGTAGTCCAGGGGGTAGTCGACGTTCCGAGGTCACTGGCAGACACACAATGAGAGTCAGTTAAGGGAAATCCACACAGCCAGTCCTAATGTCCTAATACCAATCATCTGCATCTATATCGCGCTTTGCGTATTTGCCTGTAGTTTAGTAGAGAGTAGCCTTCCTTCCTCCCCGCTTGCTCTCTCTCGATAATCTCTTCTGGGATCCTTTTGTTCTCCCTCTGGATCTGCTGGTTGATGATCTGATCTGTCGCACCTGGGGATTCTCCACTGATGGAGACACCTGGCTTGGATATAGCGCCCTTCCCACACTAGGCCGTGCTGAGGGCGTATCCCCTTACGTCGGGAGTTATCCAGCTTACCACAATATATACACACACACATACATACATACACACACACACACACACACACACACACACACCGTATATATATATAATGTGCAATTTCATTATTTATATTTATTTAAAATGTACTGTAATAAATTACCTGTTCCATTAATACTGGTCAACTAAACTCATGAATTCCTTTCATGGTGGCTGCTTGTAGTTATAGTTACCTGGTCTCTACAATCACATAATATGACATTAGCAAATCACCCCATCTTGTAATTATTGGTAAATGCGTACTGTAAAATCTGTCAAAACTGAATAGGATATGAGTGTCGTGAGATGTTCTTTCTACAGCAAAATCATGATAAGTGCTACTGTTTGGTGCTGCTTATTTTTGTGGTGTGTAATTGCCATTTCATTGTATTGTAAGCCAAGGCAAGTATATACTTTTAGAGAAACAATTGCAGACAGCTTTGTCCTTTAGCCGATACACCTGCCAGGAAATCTGTTTATTAGGCCAGCTTTTTAATGTATTAAGATTCAAGATAAATGTGCTCAACATGATATTCACGCATCACTTACTGTATTGACGATGCAGTTGCATTTACTCCGATAACAGACGTTGTTAATATATGTGTATATAACACTGGGCGAGGCTTGTTGAGGGACACATGCAGGGAAACTGGGACTGATTGGTGAATGGGGATCGCCTGGGAGAGCGTGGTTGTGACAGGACCACCCTAGCCACCCCTGGACAAACAGGCAAAGTGGAATTTGACATTTCAATCCCTTTGTAGCTGCCTTGCTTCAAATATTGCTTCTGCACCTGTGCACTTGTGCCGAAAATGTAACCCCGCGTTCACTGTGGGTAAACTTACAGTTGTGTTCGTTCATCACTGTCTTCTGATCCATTTCCAGTCTGCTAAAACACATGATGTTTCTGCTGAATGTGAAGACTTAATAATGAGGTAAGAAAGTTACAGAGAAGAGAACTGAACAAAAATAAAATGCCACTTTAAGGTCAATGTGTGCTTGCCCAGCCATAATGAATGGTTTTCCTGGTAACCTGTAGTGACCTAGTCTCCCCTGGCCTACTTGACTGACATCTGTTAAAACCGGGTAAAACACACAATTACTGTATGCTATTTGTCGCCTGTATGGTTATTACTGTAATACTGTGAAAGAGATGATCCTCTGGCAAATTAATCAAAATTCAAATAATAATATGTTCCTTGTGGCGTGGAAAGAATTTGGTTAATCTGTCCGTGTCCTTAGTGCAGGCTGCTTGGTAGAGTGACCTATGGAAGCTGTTCTGCTGGGAGAGAGAATCAGGAGAGTTTTATGATCAATGGAAAGAATGGAACGGGCTCGGGATTTTGTCAAAATCACCCTGACTGCTTCACGAACCGCCAAATGAAACCAGTAAATGGGGAATGTGTGAGATATAGTAGAGGGGTTTTCATTCAGTCTGATGATTAGCATATTATAAGCTGCCTGCATGGCCTCATACAGTACTGTATGAACAATTTCTGTTACGAATGTGTCCAAATGATTGTCTTATGACTTTGGGTGGGAATGGAATCACAAGTAATATTTGGCATAGTTGGCCGTATATTCATACCGGAAAATATATATCTATTGCAGAACTCTGCATTTGGACAACCATTTGGACAGCTCTTGACGGGGTAGCCTACTGAAACAAGTTATTGTTAAATATATTTCCCTTTGACATCTTGCCATGTACTATGCAATATAAGTGTAAGGCTACATCACCTATTTGTCATGATTGTGAAAGGTTTAGCTCTATGGTTTCCAGACGGGGTTTACAAGGCAGGTTTCTTTACGTCACTTGGAAGGAAGCCAAGGGAGCATGGCTGCTAGCAGGTTTGTTGGCAGGATCTCTGTGAGATCCATGATAGAGGGGTTAGTGATAGCAACAAATGGAGACCTGTGTCAAATGATTGCTCCACTTGAAGAGATAATGAAAAGTGATGCAATCAGGAGATGAAAGGAAATGGAAGATGTTCTTTATAAATTCGATACTCTTCCAGAGGGAGCCTGATGTTCCATCTGAAGTGGATATAGTGATTTAAGTGAGGCGTGAGGTTTTCATGGTAAACACATGTAGTTC
Organism: Amblyopsis rosae; assembly: GCA_025399935.1. Taxonomy (NCBI): domain Eukaryota; kingdom Metazoa; phylum Chordata; class Actinopteri; order Percopsiformes; family Amblyopsidae; genus Amblyopsis; species Amblyopsis rosae. Next base: position 2,397 of record JAODTR010041152.1, on the reverse strand, counting down.
AGGCTTGAGGGGTGAATTCAGGTTCAGGTTTCCATGGTCTTTACAGTAAAGCATGTGACACAATTTTACATTTTGCAGAAGCATGTTTGGCCTATATCCCCCCTAATATCTCTCTCTACTTCCCTGTAATGTCCCATTATACAAAAGTAATTAAACTCTGGCACAAACATTTGCTTCTTGCACATTTATTGTGATGTAATTTTTATTAATGATTTCTTACATTTTAAATGACACAAAGCTGCACTTACACTGAAGCTTTAAGTCAAACGAGTGACCCTTAGGACTTAAACAGCAATTTATGTGACACTATTGCTTTACAACAGCAATTTGTTGTTGTTTTGTTTGTATTAAACTTAACATACTTGGGTAATAGGATCTATAAAATAGTAATGATTCTTTACAGAGGGACCATATCATTTTTTTTGTTTTTTATGTAGTTTCTGGTGACTGGTCTGCGCAATGTTAACTGTAGTAGTTGAAGCCTGTTTTCCGCTGGCTCCAACGACTTGCATTCAGAGAACAAGGTGCGTTTTGTTGCTGTGTATTTAGGTTCAAGTCTGCTAGTTTTAATGAGTGATGTCTTGAGGAACGGTAGGAAGAATGATAGGTCTGGCACCCTGACCCCGGCTAAACCATAGCTCATTTACCTTGTGTTTATGAAACTCCAAGTGATAGCAGGTGATACCACCTCCCAAGTACTAAGACTCTGTTTTTGATATTGCTATGAATGTATTTACAGTAGGTTTAGGTCAAGGTGTAGGCCAACTTACAGAAAATGTTACTCTACAGTACATTATATGCACACTCAGAAACAATAACAGTTTTTTTGTAACACCAGAGAGTCTGTGTCAAAACCATTAGTCTACTTTGTAGATATTGAAAGGGAATAGACTATACAGTACGTATACTATTGTATACGTCTGCTAATTAGAAGAGCCTGGCAGAACAATACTAGAAGCACAACAATGTGATACCATCATGGAACATCTCTCGATCATGCAAGGCAGTAAAATCAATGCAATGAATGTATATCCATGGACCTACATCTCTGGGAAGTACATGGCCAATTTATGTGGTCAATTGTGCCTTTTTCCATTCTCGTGTCTCAAAGGCATCTATATTAGTGTGACCGTACAATTCATTTAGAACCTGCTGTGAGCACAATAAGGTTCCTGGCATTTTTTGTCTCAGAAAGCAACACGCCTTAACCTGGGTTCCACCTTAGTGGCATTGGCACTGTACATTTTTTTAAGACCAAAAATGTAAAGTGTTTCCTGTAATATGTTGTGGCATTGAATTTGTTATGTTTTGTGGTTGTATGTTATTTCAGCAGGCCTGGGGCAGACCAAAGCTATATTTGGCGCATGACCCAGCTTGCATGTAAACGGGGTCCATAGAGAAAATCTAAGCGCAAAAAAGGGCTAGGCCATACTGCTATGGGTCATGGCTTAATGTATTAATTAATAACATTCAGGATCAACCTTATGTTTCACTTGTCTTTACAAAGTGGTCAATAAGTGCTTTATTTTTTTATGTACTATTATATTTATATATTCTGATTTGAACACTAGTACCAATTTAGTTTAGGATTTACAATATCTGTCAATTTGATCCACCTGTTCATACATAAATATATACATACAGTATATAGTACATACATATATATAATATGAGTCTTGATGGCCGGTACTGGATGGGCGGCTATCTTTTGAAGTGTGACAAAATAATTTGTCTTAGATCACACAAAATACCATCCAGTGCCATGACCTTTGGGCTTAGTGTACATAATACAATGTTGTTGGGGCCACATCAATGGTCACACAAGGGAAAATAGACCACATACTCAAAATGCATGTCTTGGAACAATATCTTAAATAAGCAGCCAAAGGGGTGGCCATCTTTCTCACATACAGATTTTGACATGACTAAAGCATAGTTATGTGACCCAAAGCCCATTCCGACCCTTTGCAGTATGTAAAATAGTCCCATATCAGGATCATTATATTACAGTATTAAAGTGTAAAATTGAAGTACATTATGCATCTGGCTGCATTACTACTCAACTTGGCGGCAAGTTTCGCAGTGGTAGAGTGGGGCAATAGGTGACCAAAAACTTGCTGGTTCAAACCCTGCTTACTCCTCACCAAGTGTCGAGGTGTCCTTGAGCAAGACACTAACCCTAAATGCTCCTGGTGGTCAGGTATCTCCTTTCTGACATCGCCATTGTTGTATGAATGTTTGGGTGAATAGGTGAATGTGAGGCAAATAATGTAAAGCGCTTTGGATAAAAGCGCAAGATAAATGCAGTAAACCTGCAACGCAAACCTCTCCGGGAACCATCACCTTATCGTGGTGGAGAGGTTTGTGTGTCCCTATGATCCTGAGAGCTGTGTTGTC